>JBAMJV010009687.1:0-111881 GCA_037951105.1 Echinarachnius parma
AGCTTCAGGCAAGCTGACTCACCCATGTGTACTGTACATGATATGCATGTATGCAGGGTGATATCTCAAACCTCTTGGTGCATGTTGTCGGTTGAGAACGAGAAGGGCGCTAAGTCACATTTTGTACTTTGGAGATAATCATGTTTGAAGTTTGAAAGCCATAATATAGTTCTAAACAAAAGTAGCTCTCTTTTATTTATGTTGAATGTTCCGACCAATAGACATAATTATTATTTGAACAAATTGGCATCACGTTGATAAGGCTCCAACCGTCAAGATAGAATGGGTAACTCAGTTTGGGCAAAAACCGACTTGGCGCCCTTCTCACTCTCACCGGATGATGTGATACATGCAGGAGATAGGACTGCAGCGAATACGAGTAGTGAGCACAATTATAATACAGAATACACCAACAGGATGATGACCCAGATGAAAGCATGAATCTGATTGACCCAGGAAATGACAAAAAGAGACAAAATTGGATGAATTATAAACGTCCGACGGAGATTCGGAAATTGGGGATGGGGATGGGGATGGGTAGGTTAAAGGGATAGTTGAGTTCTGGTAAGGAGAGTACAGTTTTAGTGAAACTGAATTTTAGTAACCCAAACCTGCATCATTACATTACAAACTAATAGTTATAACTAGAAAGGATTACAAATGACGTAGTAAAGATCATGTTATCATTCAAAAAGAGCCGTTTAAACGTAAGAGGGCGCTCTCTAAACACTCATCGGTGTCAACCATTTTGAATAAAATATTGTGCATGTGATGCTTTGTTGAAATAGTGATTAGATAGAGAAATAACCAACAACTATTTAAATACCTATTTTGTAACTTTTTTGAAAAGAGGAAGCATTTTTTTGAATTTTTAACGGCTGGTTAAAAATTCTCTAATAAACCCGGGGCCCCGGGTTTATTACAAATTGTTATATTTATGGATATTTCAGCCGTTTCTGAACCGATTTTGATCAAACAAAGATGATTTTATTGTTTAAATATTATGCTCTTTCAAATTTTACACTCAGTTTTTCATTACCTCACAAACCAATTAAGTAGTCTAGCGCCCTCTCTACCAAAACTCAACTATCCCTTTAAAGGGACAGGAAAAGCCCTGGGAGACACATCAGGGAGATGAGAGAGAGAAAGAAGTAGGGACATTGGAGAGGGGGAGAGAGAGAGAGAGGACAGGGGGAGGGTTAAAGCATGGTTAAAGGAAGATAATGAGAGAGATAAGGAGCATACTGTAGGAGGAGGGGGGGGGGGGGGGGTAAAGAAGAGGAAAAGGGGGAGAGAGGAGGGAGGAGGGAGCTTGGAGAAAGGGAATATATATATATATGAGATAAATAAGGAGCATCTATAGGAGGGGGAGCAAAGAATGGGAATAAGGGGAGAGAGAGGGAGAGGATCGAGGTGCGGGTGTTGGGGTAGACCTGTGTATGTGTTGAAGGGAAAAAGAGAGGGTTATTTTCACGAGATGATATTCTCCTTCCCACTTGACCTGAATTGTGGCATGTCAGTCAAGGATTGTTGTATTGATAACTTCTATTTTGGGGGGTTGGGGTGGGGGGGGGGGGGGGGGAGGGGAGGAGGGGCAGAGGATGCATTCGGATATTTGTGTGAAGGCAGGGCTCAACACTAGCATTTGTATGTCAGTCAAGTAAAATGTCAATGATTGTCTAATTTGGTTGCCTGATTGGGCGAATAACATATTCTCTGTTCACCTTCAGGAGAACAAAGTAATTCTTTACAAATAAATCTCATTTAAAAAACAATACGGGCAAAGACATTTCCAAGCAGATCTTTTAACGAAGTGTGAATAATTGGTCTTTTGTCATTGGTTTGTATTCTTTTCAGGCAAGTAATGTTTGAAAATTGATAATTTGATATGCCCAATTGGGTAAGCAGGACAAAAGTAGAGTGGAGGCTTGGTAACCATAAAGGATTTACAAATATTTATTTACTTATTTTTATTTAATATATATATATATATATATAAGAAATAATCATAAATGATTGAGAAGGAAGAATAATAGGCGTAGCTTAATAAGCATTGTTCCTCCCTTTAATCCTCCAAATGAAAAAAGGCACTGGTCGAAAAATTGGTCTCCGCCAGGACTCGAACCCGGGTCTTCAGCTTGGAACGCTGACGCCTTAACCACTAGGCCACGGGGACCGTGTGATTGAAGACAGATCCAAATTCAGGTCATTGGCAAGCCAATCTCTCGGCCCTTTGTACTCAATTAATTCATGGGGAAGGAGTTACAAACAATGCAAGCCGCCTGTACTTCAGCTGGATCACAAAGGAGTGATTCAAGTATTAGTTAGAACATATATATATAAGCGAGAAGTGAACTAATACATACAGCTTTGGTTTCTTCCAATATTTAAATAATGCAAGAAATAATCATAAATGATTGAGAAGGAAGAATAATAGGCGTAGCTTAATAAGCATTGTTCCTCCCTTTAATCCTCCAAATGAAAAAAGGCACTGGTCGAAAAATTGGTCTCCGCCAGGACTCGAACCCGGGTCTTCAGCTTGGAACGCTGACGCCTTAACCACTAGGCCACGGGGACCGTGTGATTGAAGACAGATCCAAATTCAGGTCATTGGCAAGCCAATCTCTCGGCCCTTTGTACTCAATTAATTCATGGGGAAGGATATATATATATATATATATATTTTTTTTTGGGGGGGTATTGGGTTCGGGAGGGGGGGGGGGGGTTATTGGGCAAGAGTTTAGAGACCCATGTGGCATGTGTTGTGTGAATCCCACAAGAAGAGTGGCTCAGGTGTCATGACTCATATTGAACCATCCTCCAACAGGATAATTCTTTCAAACCTAGAATCATGAATTGTAAATTATATAAGGTACATCCAAGTTCGGAAGAAAATAGCTTGCTCTAGACTATGTGTGTTGCTTGACCAGTTTGGAAAATTAGGAAATGAGCATTCAATTTGTAATTGTAATGAAGAACATTTTAAGAAAAATTGGTGAATGACATTAAACAAACCTTGAGAAACAAATTGCTGTCAGTCCTTACAGTATGTTGTAAAAATACAAAAATGTTCTTAAAATACATTGGATGGAAGCTGGGAAAGTGGGTTTTTTAGAGCCGTGAATGGAAAAGAAAGAGAAGCAGTTCCTACATGTAATTACAAGTTACTCAGAAATTCAATTTGCAAGCAGCAAGAGAGAGCAACAATTGTTGAATTAGATACCCTAATCCTTGATCACCGAGTATCGCTAGAGTGGCAGTTGTGTGCTTCTATGATAATGTCGGGTGAGAGTGAGAAGGGCGTTAAGTTGATTTTTCGCTAAATTGAGTTATGCATACCATCTTGTAGGTCCGAACCTCCTCGACATAATGCAACATTTTCAGATAAAAATTATGTCTAATTTTGGGAACATTCAACAAAATATTAAAGGGAAAGTTGAGTTTTGGTAGAGAGGGCGCTAGACTACTTAATTGGTTTGAGAGGTAATGAAAAACTGAGTGTAAAATTTGAAAGAGCATAATATTTAAACAATAAAATCATCTTTGTTTGATCAAAATCGGTTCAGAAACGGCTGAAATATCCATAAATATAACAATTTGTAATAAACCCGGGGCCCCGGGTTTATTAGAGAATTTTGAACCAGCCGTTAAAAATTCAAAAAAATGCTTCCTCTTTTCAAAAAGTTACAAAATAGGTATTTAAATAGTTGTTGGTTATTTCTCTATCTAATCACTATTTCAACAAAGCATCACATGCACAATATTTTATTCAAAATGGTTGAAACCGATGAGTGTTTAGAGAGCGCCCTCTTACGTTTTAACGGCTCTTTTTGAATGATAACATGATCTTTACTACGTCATTTGTAATTTTGTGTTCCTTTCTAGTTATAACTATTAGTTTGTAATGTAATGATGCAGGTTTTGGTTACTAAAATTCAGTTTCACTAAAACTGTACTCTCCTTACTAGAACTCAACTATCCCTTTAAACATAGCTACATTGTATCGGAAATAATATCGCTAGTGATATTCGTTTGTCTCGCAATGTATGGTCAAACTAGGAATCTAAAGGATCATACAAATATGGAACGCTTCACGATTTTGAGTGTCATCCCGGGATTAGCATGGCCTCTGCGCAAGGATGACTCGCAAAATCGAGAAGCGTTCCATATTTTTATGATCTTTTAGATTCCTAGTTTGACCATACATTGCGAGACAAACGAATATCACTAGCGATATTATTTCCGATACTATATCCGCAATGGATTATATATTTACTATTATAATGTACATGTAGCTACATTGGTTTCTACATAGCTTTCAAACTTGAAACATGTCTATCTCTGAAGTGCAAACAGTTACTTACTTCTCTTTTCCACTGGCGATAAGCAGACTGATCAGAGTATGAGCTGACCCAATTTCTGCCTAATTGGTTTTATTTGTTGGGTTTATTTATTAATTGGCATTGGCTAGTAGTGGCTTCATTATCAAACAGCCTGGGGCATACGTTACAGTATTATGCATTCACTGAGTCATCCTTTTAAGCAAACAAGTGACCATTTTTGTAAATGTAAAATAAGTGAATACTTCTTTTCATTATTGAAAATGAAAGGAAAATGCAGAATCAACTAAATTCAGTATTTTCCTTTTAAATTATTAACCATCCCAATTAAATTGTTTCATATGCCATGTGATAATTTACATTTTTTAATTTTCAAAATTCTTAGATGAAATGAGTAGTTTGCATTATTGTACACTTGAACATGACTTCCTCTTGTGATGGCTTTGTCTTGTGACCCCTGGCCATTCCTCTTGGGGTTTCTAGTCTCATGTGTCCAGTTGTTTCTTCTAGAGGCCTGATTTATTGGCACACTGGATGATTGATTTCTTGTTTTGCTCATATTTGGTGCATTGGAGTTGAGACCCTACATACATGTAGTCCCATATTGGTGAAAGTCTTGATAAATGAGTAGTGCTGGAACTTTATTTGGGAAAGATAACGTGTGTCGAACAGTTATGTCATAACAAATGTGAGCATTTCTAAATACCATTGTAAGTTACATTTTATTGTGAGAAATGTACATTTTTAAAAGCAATACGGAGAGTATAATGCTGTGGTCAGTTGTGCTACTATTACTACATCTTCAATGCTATTTAATGTGAGCCTAGCTTTTGATCCTAGCAGAATCTTCATTGTATGTTGGGACAAAAATGAGCATTACTAAATAATTTCCACACTTACATTTTTTGTCTGTGGCCTGGTCGGGCCAGTGAAATAATTTCTTCCCCTTTTCTGGTGGCCCGAAAAGAAAAATTTACTGGCTCGAAAATTCGAATATTTAATTTATGAATTATAAACTTTTTACTGCATGTAGGGTTAGTTACTATTCAAAATATCACTCTTATCTGATCAAACCAGTAATTATAAATGAAGCGTGACATGGAAGAAAACAAGATTTTCTAATTTTGTCAATGTCGGGTTTAAAATCTGCTTGCCCGATCGGGCCACCAAAATATGATTTTTATACATTTTTGCTGGCCCGAAGTGCAATTTCACTGGCCCCGGGCCAGCGGGCCAACTGTGCGAGTGTCAAGCCCTGCATAGTTCTTGAAAGAATATTGATATGCCATTCCATGTTGTCAACCAAATCTGCAATCTGCAAACCTTGCAATCTATTAAAGGGGACCACCAGGCAAAGAACAACACATAATTATATATGTTTTGGTACCGTTTTGTGATATCAAATAGATACCCAACATTTTTTAAAGGGTTATGTAATTCATAAACAATGCAATTAATTACCACCACTTACGGAACCGTAATTATTTCATGGTTCCGTACGCGCCAAACATTTGCGAGAGCGCAATGATGCTATTCTGAATAATTCACGCGTACGTTTGGAGACGATAGAAGCCCGGACGATTCGTTCGCTCTGGACGCTTTAGCAAGGTGATGCGTTTTCCATACATATATTTTTTTTCTGAAAACATATTTGTCTGAACTTATTGATGGAATGGACTAAGTATAAAGATGTTACCTTTCATTTATTTTTAGGTGGTGGTACCCTTTGAATAAATCTTTGGTTCACCATTTATAGATATCCAGTTGCATGGGAATTCTCCACAAACTAATAGTGCTTTTACACGCGTGATTGCAATCACGATTGGAATGATGTTTACAATCACGGTGATTATGTTGCCTTGATTTTACACGACGAAAAAGACTTCGCGCAAACTGTTATTACAATCGTGTTTCTGGAGACAAGGAGAACACTAGTACTACAGTGCATGACTGCATTCGAAGCGAAGAGCGCCCCCTTTATCGGCGGAAGTGCATGTACATGTAAGGTTGCGTAAGCTCCGCCTCCCAAATCATGTTTTGGAGGTCAAGCGGTCTACACTACCGATTCGCATTGTGATTTGAGTGAATCATGATTAGAAAACACCTCAGGACCACGATTCGAGTTTCGCGATTCATGATTCTAGTTTGTGTTTACACAGTCAAAAAAGAGCCCCCGAAAAAAAACAAGTTTTTTTTTGGATTTTGGGGATTTTTTGTTTAGATTTTCTGTTTGGATCGTGATCAAATGCTTATACTTACAGCATTAGAGCTTAATAGTAGCCTCTGAAATTCAAGAAAGAGCCCAGAAATTTGTAGCCCCCGAGATGATAAAAGTAGCCCCCCAAAGTTGGAAATGTAGCCCCCGAAAAGGAGCCCCCGAAATAAAAATATTAATTTCTTCGCTGCCATGAATACATTTCTTAGCATTTCTGCAAACTTTGTACAGATCTAGATGTAAAATAATGCATTGGTTCACCATTTATAAATACTCAGTTGCATGGACAATGTCCCTCTGCTTCCTAACATGTTATTCTAAAAACCAACTGCAGCAGTTTACTCTAACCTCCCCTCTTTCTATAGAACAGACTGGTAATCACAACAACGTATATCTAGGTCATGCTTTTGCGTGGGCCTTTTCAGCATTCGCATTCACATGTTTGGAGAAAGGCTTGAATTCAATAGGTACACGGGGCCAAACAAATCTTACTCTTTATGTGTCACATTATAACAATAGATCTCAAATGTATAAATCCCCAAACCAGTGAGCACAAGTCTCTGCAGATGAAGGGGGCTGATTTAGCCACCATCAACACTCAACAGTTCTTTGATGTGTACCTTTGCAGGGTTTTTAATGTAAGTTGATCTTCTTTGTCACAGAGGAGCTAAACCAAGCCTGAGATTGTGAACTTGTTTTCAATAGAATGCCAGGATTTTGGGATTGGAATTTAATTTAAATTCACAAAGTAAATGGAATAATTCTAATCAATTGAAATTTGAATTATGAAGTGATACATGTAAGTTTATACATGCACGTATTGTATGCTCGGGCAAATGCTTGGGCAAAGTTAAACTGAGAATGACATTAAATTTTCATCCACCAAAAGTGTACATACATGTACATGTATCAGATCACATAATTATACACACATTATGCCAGTTTTTGCACTAATTAACAAAGTTACTGGATCCCTTTAAACATGTAGTACATTTATAATATGTACATTATGTTAGCATCATGCATCATGCATGACTACAGCTGGGGTCTCCTGAGGGGTCACACACTCTAATGTCATCAGGGTTTTTTTTTCCACAAAGATCCTAAGTTAAACTTAACTCTTCAGTTGGACTTACAAATTATGGAAAGCCGTTTGTTTCTTTAAAACATTTTTGAAAAAGTTCTTTTAAAAGGCACAAAATGTTGATTCAAGGAGATTTTATGTTCTTGATGTAACATTGACGAAAGCTTGAAATACTTGCATTCTTGGTTTTGAATATTTTGTATTCCAAGGCTACATATGGCTTTCCATAATAGTTGGGTCCAATTTAGAGTTAAGTTCAACGTAGAATTTTTTGTGAAACACCCCCCAAGCCCAGAAACATCTACTGTCACCAGGCCAAGAACCCCGAGGGATAACCCAATCTGCTGTCATCAGGCCCATGCAGTACCCAATTAACCAATCTCATTAATTACCAGAGCAACAGTGAGTAGCGATGATGCCTCTGGTATGTGAGGCATGCAATGCCTGCTTGCTTGAGATTCCAGATAATGGCTCTGCTATGGACAGGAATGGTCTCATGCTCAATGCTAATACATTTAATGTTCTTTTAAATGATCCGTCTCCCCATGGATGGATGAGATCTTTACCTATGCAGTGCTCGACATGACACTAGCACTTGCCCGCTTGCCCGGGGCAATTAAAAATTGGTGTTGGGCAAGTAAAATGTCATAAATTGTCTAGTTTGCTTGCCCGATCGGGCAACTAAATAATGGTTCAATTACAAGAGAACAATGTAATTTCACATGTGTAAATCTCATCTAGAAGTAAGTAAGAGGGCAAGTACATTTTTATAATGGGACAAGTAAAATTTCCAAATGTATGATTTTACTTGCCCGAATGGGCTAGTACAGAAAACAGTTAGTGTGGAGGCTTGACCTAGGGTTTTGCAGCTTACATGTATCACATGTAAGTTTTTAGATAGCAAGCCTCCTGACTGCCTTTTTTTCTACTTGCCCAATAGGGCAAGTAAAATCCTCAAGTTTCAAACGTACTCGGCAGAACAAAATATGTACATGTATGTGTGTAATAATAATAATAATAATAATATAGGATATTTATATTGCGCAATATCTACCTACACCTGTAATATAAGGTGCTCAAAGCGCTTATTATTATCCCTGGTCATTTGGTACAGTTCGGACCCGCACAATGATATTGTACACATTCTCAACTCCCCGGGGGAGCATACTAACGGGCAACCCTATAGGTGCACCAAGCTAATTTTCACCAGACCAGGTACCCATTTATACACCTGGGTAGAGAGCAGCAATGTGGATTAAATGTCTTGCTGAAGGACAAAGGCAGTGGGCAGGGTTCGAACTCGGGTCTCACGATCAGAAAGCACGCGCTCTACCGATCTTGAAAAAACAAAACAATGGGAGATAAATAATTTCCTGCTTGCTTGTTATCTACATGTACATTAGATGAGATTTTTGTGTGAGGAATTATATATTTTCTTCTTCTTTTAATGAACAAAAACGTTAGTTGCCCCATCCAGCAACCAAACTACACCATTCAACAATTTTTACTCGCCTGCCATCAACTTCTAATTGGCCCTGGCAATTGGGCAAGTACTACATGTAGTACCGAGCCCTGATTTAATTGACTTTAATGATTTGTCTCCCAGTTCTAAACACATGTGATTTTTCAATTTTAGTATATTTGTTCTGAAAGAGTAAATTCCAACCCCATATTTAAAATCAAATTGTAATTGAATTGACCCATGTTCCAGGAATACATGGCATGATTACAATTGGTCTGTTACAGATGTATTTGTAGTTACATGTAAGTATGGTCAGCTAAATTTCATGAACTTGGGGAGTACAATTCTACAGAATCAGTAAAGAAGTTTAAAAAGTAGTGTTCAAGCTAGTAGGGACATGTAAATACATTAACATTTTGTGGTTAATGTGTTGATCTCATGTACATGTAACTGCCCATAGTGAGTCGGCATACTGAACATTCACATGTGAGACATCACTGTGTCAATAAGAAGTCATTCCAGCCTACATCATTGTGTCAACATAAAGTCACCCAGGCCATCAATTCTAGCTAGTCACTGACACCACAAACCGAGAACTGTCCTCTTGGTTTTCCCATCAAGTCATCAACTATGACCACAAGCTTGATTTCCATATCAAATTATGATGATTTCAAACATGGGGAAACAGACCAATGCCCGTGTCATAAAACACACAGTGGTAACCTTATCAACTGTTTTGACTGACCACTGGAGGCTGCCATGTTTTTCAAGGGTACCGCATGAAACGTCATCTTAGTGCATCTGAGTGTGCACTAACAAAAGTGGGTTATGTAACAGCTGCTGCTATGTCAGTGGTTAGGTAACCAGCTTTTGTGCTGACCAGCAAGGTCAGTTGACATTTCATATGGTACAGTTAGAAAGCATGGCATTGGCAGCATCCAGTGTTCAGTCAAAATAGATGTTAGTGGTTAAAAAAAAAATAGATTGTTTTCATTGTTAGTGATACCCAAGAGGAAATATATGACTAGAAATGACTGGAATTATGCACTTATCAGTACTGGTCAGTAAGCAAAAAAGCCAGCATTTGGCTCCCCTTTAAATCAAACCAAGACTACCATCTTGATATCCTCATTAAATCACACACACACACGCAAACACAAACAAGACTTGTAAATATCTGAAAACTTATTAGGAAGCCAGCAAAGTCCTCTGGGAAACCTTTCCTATAGTGCTCTCGACCCAGGTGTAAACATGGGTACCTGGAAGGATGGAACGTAGTTCCTTAGCACTATGTGAACTTACCAGGTGCCTGGATGGAATGCTCCCCAGGGAGTGGAAAAAGTGCACCTTGTGTGCTGGATTGATTGTAGTATGTATCCGATGACCGGGGCAATAATAGTGATGTGCCGCGAGCGTCGAAAGATGGAACATGCGCTATATATACTCCGCAAAAAAAGAAACTGGACACTTGTATAAGTTGAAATATTTCATATTAATGTACGATAAAGTGTACATGATCATATATCAAATTAAAGGGAATTTAGTCCTCTACATGCAGGGTATAACTTAAAGGTGTAATCGCTCATGCATGAAATGCCATGGTCAATTAACAATAGCAAGGTCTGTTTTCAAAAATAGCAAAACAATGGAGGACCACACCATTCGACTGAAATGATAGTAAGCGTTTCACTTAAAACAAGATGAGCGGGGCAAGTAAATTATGACATTATTCAACTTTATTATTATGAACAAACTCTGGAAATACAAATTTGTCAATAAAACAGGGACAGGTTATGAAAGCATTATCATATTGGTCTGTATTAGAGGCATGAAGTTTGTCTATTGCATGTGTCCCCTGCAATTTTAACCATACATTTGTATTTAGCTAGAGAAATGTCATGTTAAAGACTGCCCAACTGTTTGACCAAGGGTGACTTCAGGTTTTGAAGATCTTTGAACTACGGTAGAATTCTTGAGAAGAATTTATACCATTTTCATGCTGAAATAAGGGCACAAACTGTGGTTTTGACTAATAAAGCTTTGCCATGGAATTCCCCATTTTGTTACTTTTGGATGAAAATAACACCTACATGTATAACGTTCACAATTTGTCTTCATTTATACTCTTTATTGAGATGAAGATAGAAACGGTCACATTTGTAATGAAAAATTATGCCATCTCATAAATATAGCGTTTTAGATTACGCTTATCAACATTTATATGGTTGAGTGGATGTTCCATTTTTGCTATTTTTGAAAACAGACCTTGGTGTGGTTAATTGACCGTGACAAGTCATGCATGAATGATTTCATCTGGATTTCTTGCGAATATTGAAGAGGGTAATTTTATCTTTAATTTGATATACAATATCATATATTTTATCGTTAATGAATACGAAATATTTGGTCTCATACAAGTGTCCAGTTTCTTTTTTTGCGGAGTATATATAAGAAACCACCATTATTATTATTATTATTTATATACATTGATCAAATTCAAGTAGCAGAAATCTTGATAATTAGTCAACTAGGCGCAGATAAGACAAATGATCTCTTGTCTCAGATTAACGATATATCTTAAAACATGCTTATAATGGGGCTGGTTATTGGTCATCCTTTCAGTGTAGTACATGTACGTAATCTAATGGTCAGTTGACTCTCTTATGAATCACACGCACACTATTTACATATCAGTGGCTACACAGAGGTTTACATTTGGGCCAGGGGAGGGAGGTACTTTTAAATTTAATATATGGAACGGACAAAAAAAAAGTTTGAATGAAGGAACGGTGACTCACCACCATCGGTGTCATACTTGAAATAAGATAATTTCCAATTCCATTTACATCTTGTGTAGAATACATGTACCTCACACTGACTGAATGAACCCGGTGTGTGAATGAGTAGAGAGGTGTTTGGAGATTGTAGGAGTGGCGTTCTATCGTCCGGAGAATCACGCTGCGGTAATGTGGGTCAATTGTTGTACACTAGTAGCACCTACAGTAGTATAGGGACAAAAATTAAAATCAATAATTCGGGGACTACTTTTCAAGCTTGCCTGCATAGCACTCTAAAATTATTTTGCGTTGAACTTTTTTTTGAGATCAGAGCTTCCTAATGCCAAATTCTTAATTCATAATTATTTATTCTTTTTTTTAAATATGAAAACACTAAAATTAAGAGAGCTACATGTACAATTGTGTTTTACAGCCTACGTGGCTCATACACTTTAAACATGATTATCTCCTTAATACCAACAATGTACTGCATTTGATGAATTATGATAGGATATGATAATAATGGAAGAAATATTTATTACAATGACCTGTACACAATTTGTAGATCATACATAAAAATATAAAGGGGGTAATATGTGTAAAAATAAAAATGAAATACATAAGGTTTGCCCCCCCCCCCCACCCCCACTCAGTCCGACCATGCTATGCCCCTGTGTCATGTAGTGTACCTGCATAGCAACTTTAAGTTTCTTTGTGATGCCTACTACATGTAGAAGGTAGAGCTAAAATGAAAAGATAATTCAAAATGTTGCCAAATAAAGTCGGGCCTCTGCACTAAAATTGCAACTACTAAAACAATGGGATGGTCAGATGTTTTATTAGGTACTGAAAGGGCGAATAAAGGGGTATTCCACGGGTCTGTGATAGCTATGGGAGCTGTGGTGGTTTAATGGGTGCTTACCTGGCTTGGGGATGTTTTGAGTACCTGGCACTTCATAGTGAAGATAAAACTGAAACATAAAAAAAAAAAAATATGTCCGCTGAAATATCCTGTTCCTGTGATATGTTTGGCCCATGTTTTACGATGGTCCACAAATCAGAGGAAATAAATGTCTGGGTGGATATAAACCAGGCTTGAAACAAACTCCTGAACATTGCTCTACTCCTGGAGGGTGTTTCACAAAGGCTGAATGTTGGACTTAAATTATGCTTAGCCATTCGTAGCCTTTAAATAAAACACTATAATCTAAAGAAAACATACTTACTGTGTATTTGAGGCAATTAAGACACTGTACGTGTATGTAGAATCTCCTTGGTGATAGAAAATATTAATGATATATATATTAATTCTTTTTGGGCATGTTTAGGTAGCTAGAAATGGCTGTCCATAATGTTAAGTCCAGCTTTAATTTAAGTTCAAGTACCTGCAAAGCTTTGTGAAACACCCCCCTGGCCTCAATTTCTACCCAGTTCTTCCCTTAATTTCTCCCTTTTCCCCCTCGGCTCTTACTCTCAGTGATTGTGATGAATCCCCATCTCCTACTCACTTGGCTGACCCACATAATCAGTCATTCCCAATATGGCAATATCACCCTTGATCTTGCCATGGTCCCTCCCGCCATCCCATCATCCCCTCTCACTACATCGTGGAGGTGAGAGTGAGAAGGGCGTTAAGTCGGCTTTTTTTTGCTAAATTGAGTTTTTTTTTTCCATATGCATACCATCTTGTTAATTTAGGCTTCATCTATGTGGAGCCAAGTTTTCAGATTAATTAGACAAAATATAGATTTTGAAATATCAAAAGTTTAAAGAAAGCAACATTTTGTTTTGTGAAGGGCTCACAAATTCTGACATGATTTTCTCAGAAGTACAAAAAAGTGACTTAGCGCCCTTCTCTTACTCAATTGATGATATGTTGTAACCTCACATGGCCCCCCTTTTATAGAGTTCTTGCTCATTTATCACACACTTCTCCACCTCTTAGTCAATTGGGTCACTGCTACCACAAAGCAGCCTGTAATCAATTTACTTCAAACTAATTATTATAGTGGATAAAAAAATGCGCATTAAACATTTAGCATGTAGTGAAGTTAACCCCTTGCCTATCGGAACCTGGTGGACTTATCCTGTACAAGGTCTATGGGGATTTCAGAGCTATGATCATGGGTGGAAAACCAGTTTGTATTATTTCTTGCATAAAGATGAGTGTAAAGGCAAGTGTCAACATTAGCAGTGGCCCAGGGCCACCACAAATTGATTTTAGGCCACCTACAAATGTAATAAAATGTTGGTGGGCTGATACTGCCACCAAAATTTATAAATGCTTCAGCAATTTGTACAAACATTACACAAATTTATTCTGTTTCATTGAAGTCATAAATTTACAGAAATTTGTTTGTTGGGTACCTACAAATACATTTTTTTTTTGCATTCTTTTTTTCTTCTTTTTTGGGGGGCCACCTAAAATGAGAAAAATTCAAGATCTTGGTGGACCAAAGGGCCACTAGAAAAAAAAAGTTTATATGGAGCACTGGTAAAGGTATTTAGTACATGTTATATGGTTACCATGGAGGTTGGGGTGGGGTCGGGAAGGGGTGTCAGATATAAATCTGCATCTAGGAGAAATTGAGATGATTTATTCCAGTTGGGAGTTGTGAGTTCATGATATATGGCATTCCAGATGGGATCATGTCTTCAAGGAGACTGGTTGAAGTGAGGACATATTTTTGTGGCCATAAAACTCGCAGCATTGCAACAAACAAATCTGTGATCACTTAACTGGAATGTTTGTTGCTTGAATGAACTGTCTACTGTGGAGAGACTCGTAGAAGTTAGTCCATGGATGGTGTAAGAATTAAAATGACTGCATCTTCAATGTCGGGAATATGCACAGGGCGGCACCATGGTTTCTGAACCAGGTACATGTAGAAACTTACGTGAGCACAACACTCGCCCAACTCTCTGGCATAATAGCTGCACAGTGCGCAGAACATGTGTAGAACATGGCACCTTCCTGTGCTAGGTTTGAAAGGCGCCCTCTGATGTGATGATGCAGTCTCTTTCACATGTATCTTCTCCATCTGAATAATAAGTGCACTGAAACCGTATGGAATTACTTGTATTGATAGTTAGTGTAATGGAATTTTACATTGTCAAAGACGAGATATTTTAACAGAATGAAATGAGAGACAGGATTTAGAAATACATGTTTAATTGTTTCTTAGCTCAGAATACACGTACATCCATCATTAGATGAGATGCTTTGCTTCAGACGGCAGACCTCAATAATGAGGATAATAATAACGGTTAATTCACATGAGTATCCAATAGCGCGTTACAGCATTATTGTAACCTCGGGCAATGATCCATTCAGCCACACAATGTGCATGTTTTCAACTCCAGTCAGTTGCCTGTAAGGTGACCTTGTGCAGTCTTAAAGTGCTATACCTCAACCAATTTTCTAACAGTTGTACATGTTACTGACTCCCGAGATCAGTTTTCCAACTTAGATGTAATTCCAGGATTGTGGGTTAGAGTGGTGTGGGGAGGAGGAAATGGGTGTCAGTGGTGGGGGGGGGGGGGGGGGGGGGGAGGCAGGAGATTGAGGTGTTTGACAGTGTCAGCTAAGAACTATAAAAGCAAGGAAGTGCATATAAAATGTTTGCCTGCATGTTTTTATTTAAAACTGTTTCTGTGAGTACATGTATCTCCCTTTCCCCCATAACATGTTCTCATCTACTGGAGATCACTGGCACACATGCTATTGTGTACAACAGCAGGCACGTACATGTAGCTAGGGGTTGGGGGCAACAATACAAAACACAAGGGGAACATTACAAAAAACAAAAGTTATACATAAGCCTTAAGGTGTGCAGCCCCCTCCCCCCCCCATTTAATTTTTGTGCCCCCTTAATTAGTCTGACCATGCTACGACATTGGCAACGACATTGGCTACGACTGTACTACAGTTCAACAGTGTTGGGAGATTTTGTGCCCAATCTCTCTTTGTAGTCTTCCTGTCATTGCTTTTATTTGCTTTTAAAACTGAATTTGAATCTACTGCTTTTGAAGAATCAATAGTAATGCTGTAAGTGACTTTGATGATCAGATCGGATTGACAAACTATGATTTATTATCAAAATCGGATTGAAAATCAGACAGAAAGTGTTTTGTATTGTGTTTTTGTGTTGTGTGTGTGATATTAAACAAGTTTTTTTAAAAATTTGTTCCCTCTATGTTTCTGTTATTCTTTTTCTTCTTTCTTTTCAGTCTTTCTTAAAAAAAAAAAAATCTTAATTCAATAATCAGTGTTATTTATTATGATTACATATTTCATTTTTATATAATTTTTTTAAATTTCAATTTGTATTATTTGTAAAGTTGTAAACATAATGTCTTTTGATGAATGAAGACAATTAATACTATTCAAAACAAAGAAAATACGGTATTTGCATTTTGTTTAAATACTTAGGTAAGATTTTCCCCAAGATCTTTTTTGATTTCCGCATGATCGGAAATCATCATAAAAGTGTTGATCATGGCATGGTCAGATCATAACCAAATTCCGATCCAATGATCTATTAAAGGGATCTAGTAACTTTGTTGACATGTGCAAAAAGTGATGAATGGTTGATGCAATGTATATTGTTGTTATCTCATATGTCCACAGGGTATTGTGTGAAAATTTCAAGTCAAATGGACATTGTATGGCCAAGTAATGAGCGAAAATGCAAAGTGATATTCAGTAACTCACTGCACTCACTTTGTACACGGAAGAAAAAATCGCCCGGAGTTTTTCTTATCTGAATACTTCAATCATACATATCTTTGTAACGAAAGGGTAATTTGAAAAACCGAAACCTGTCCCGTGATTTTATTGTTAATACGAATACACCAAGGTATTAGGGAACTGCTAGAATTAAAATTTTATTTTGAGGATTTGGACAATGTTACTAAGTCCCTTTAACACCATGACTCTCCAGTCTCCACAAGTCAAAAGGTCATCATCAGTGTTTGCCCCTTTTGCAGAGGCTGTTTCATAAAGCCGCTAATAGTTTTAGAATGTGTTAGTTGTCTGGTGATATTTTTCTGATAAGGAGAATTTATCCACTCTTGTCTGGTGTGGTTGTTAATTAGAAGGTTGTTGTTTCAAATAGACCTAACGTTTTTTTCACATCTAGACAAATTTTGGCAACGTACAGTTCTAAGCCTCCCACACACTTACATGTACATGTACATGAGTTAAATAATGGCTCATTTACATGTATGTAAATGAGCCATTATTGAACTCAAACATTACTTCTTAATGATGCAATAATTTTTCTATTAAAGATCAAAATGTATTGCAGGCATCTTATGTTAGGTAAATAATTCATGAACCACAAGTATACTTACATCTAGTTGGTAAAATCAACAGTTTACAAAGGATTTAAATGATTGAAGAACAAAATAATGGCGTTGTAGTCCAACTTTCTGGCAAATTTCCTTCATGTTGTGAATCTATATTTCATATATATTGTAAGAAACAGATGTAATCTGAGTAATTTAGTTATTTCTAACCAAGTGGTACTGAAGATACAAAAGGTTTGTTGCTGGGAAGACAAAATGAATAGCAAACATTGTCTGCAACTTCACACCGTGATAATGTTGAATTTTATGTATAAATGTAGTATACAATGCAATTCTGTATTGATTATTGAATTTGAATGACCTTGCTTCATCACTTCATGCTGTGCTCCGCCAGTGCTCTGTCAGTGCTCTCTGCACATGTTGTGTTGGTCTTTGCTAAACAGTGTCTTTTTAATGGGGTAACAGTCGCTCCAATCAATTAAAATTTGATACTCTCCAAACCAAGGGCACTTGGGGATGGGATTCCATTTCTGGTTTGGCTGAGTGGCCCACAGCTTTTGTATGAGGAGAGGAAATCTCACGGAAGCTACTTATTGTATGGGAAATAGTTCTTTGATTTTAAAGGTAACCAACACCAACAAAAATAATATTCTCATAAATGAAAGGTAACATTTTAGTAGTCTATATTCCACCAAATTCAGAAAAATAAGCTTTCCAGACAAATTATTAATGGGAGATGCATCACCATACTAAAGCATCTGTTCATGGGTCTGCAGACAAAGACTATCTAGGACGAACGCAACGTCCGTGATTCTATTGTCTCCAAACGATCGCGTGGATAGAATCGGCGCACTCGCAGACGTTTGGTGCATACGGAACCATGACGTCATGTTGGTTCCGTAAGTGGTGGTAATTAACTGTAAGTTTTTGAATTACACAACCCTTTGCAAAGTGTTGGGCATGTAGACCAAAACATATAATTCTGTGTTGCTCTTTGCCTGGTGGTTCCCTTTAAAGATTGTCAAGCGTGGGGCTGCTACACACAGCAGATGGCCATTTTTAACCCCTTGACCACGGGAACCGAGTGGGTTGTGTACAAAGTCTATGGGGATTTCATAAACTCGTAGGGAAAGGGTTAACTAGGCTAGTTTGTACATGCATTTAACACTGATGCAGTATACATAATACACACCATGTTCAGGACATTCGCAAGATGGCACAGTGCATCTGATTTACAGATCCGAGTTACCTTTTAATTGACGAGACAGTGTAGTAAAATCCATGCTACAAAATAGTTCCTAAATAAGTAAACAGTTACTGATATACAATGTACTGTACATAATTATGTGAATGTACATGTACCTAATTGAAATAATGTTACTGCTCCATTACATGTACATTTTACTGTGCATAGAAAATCATTGTGAAAAACTCTCTGGTGCTTATTCCTTTATCCAACTATGTACACTTTATTCCTGCCCTATTTATCAGCCAACACATTTAAACATTTGAGAATTGAACAGATCAAAAGGAAATATGTACACAGTTTTCTGATATACCTGTATGTGAATCATTTTTAATACTGAGCATCCATTATGTACATTTTAGTGTGCATAGATAATTGTAGAGCATTCTCTCAATGATTTAAGTATGCATACCTTCATCCAACTGCTCTTTAGTACCCCCTTATTTCTCAGCCAAACAAATGTAATATTTCCAGATAAAACAAAATATGTGTACACAGTTACTGATATTCTTGTATGTGAATGTACCTAATTGAAATCATGTTACTGCTCCTTAAAGGGGTAGTTTAGTTTTGGTAGAGAGGGCGCTGCACATCACAATTTTTTTGTGAGGTAATGAAAAACTGAGTGTCGAATTTGAGAGAACATGCAATTTTAATGGCAGAATAAACTTTATTTGGTCAAAATCGACCCAGAAACGGCTGAAATATCAATAAATATATCTGATATTATAATTATTTGGGGCCCAAATAATTAGATGATTTAAAAAAAAAAATTAAAAATGCTTGCACTTTTTCAAAAAATTTCAAAAGCGTTTTTTAAATAGTTGTTGATGATCTCTCTATTTAATCATTATATCAATAAAACATCACATGCATAATTTTGTATGAAAAATGGTTAAAACCAATGCCTTTTCAAAAAGCGCCCTCTTGTGTTTTAATGGCTCTTTTTGAATGATAACGGGCTTTTTACTTAGTCGTTTGTAATTTTGTATACCATTCGAGCACGGTGGAGTTATAACTATTAGTTTATAATGTTACTGTGCAGGTTTTGGCTACTAAAGTTCAGCCTTTCCAAAACTAAACTACCCCTTTAATGTACATTTTTCTGTGCATAGATAATTGTAGAGAAATCTCTCAATGCTTAAAGGGATAGTTGAGTTTTGGTAGAGAGGGCGTGCTACACAAAATAACTTTTTTGTGAGATAATGAAAAACTGAGTGTCAAATTTGAAAGAGCATACAATTTTAATGGCAGAATAAACTTTATTTGATCAAAATCGGTTCAGAAACGGCTGAAATATCCATAAACATACCATTTGTAATAAATGTGGGGCCCCACAAGTATTCGATAATTTTGAACCAGCCGTTAAACTTAAAATTCGTTTTAAAATGCTTCCTCTTTTCAAAAATGTTCAAAGAGGTTTTTAGATAGTTGTTGATTATCTCTCTATCTAATCACTATTTCAACAAAACATCACATGCACAATATTTTATTTTAAATGGTTTAAACAAATTCGTTTTTTGAAAGCGCCCTCTTTCATTTAAATAGCTTTTGAGCATGGTGGAGTTATAACTATTAGTTTGTAATGTAATGGGGCAGGTTTTGGTTACTAAAATTCAGTTTGACTACAACTGTACTCTCTCTACCAGAACTCAACTATTCCTTTAAATACATACCTTTATCCAAGTGCACTTTATCGCCTCAAGCCTTTTCTTCACTTTCTCTATCCCTTTCGTGTCCCCATTTGACTACCAGTGTTCATGCCCTGTCATGCAACGAATGCTTTGACTTGGAAGAATCTAGGACAGAGTTGTATTGGGAAGGGCAGCGCGACTGCTTGGCTGAACCTGCTAGCCTAGGGAATGAATTAAAGCGATCCCTTTTAACTTTTGTCAAATTCAGACAAATTAACGTGGAATGTCCCTTTTTGTCCCTTCTTATCCCTTTTTATCCCTTTTTATCCCTTTTTATTTGACTTATGGTAACAGAAGAATGTAACATTTGGCTATTGATATTTAAAGTGTCTCCATAATTATGGAGATATTTATGATTGAATCAAAAGCGTTCCGGAACGTTTTTTTAAATGTAAAGTAGTGAAAATATGATAAAATCTGACACTGATGTTTACTATTTCACTATGTAAACATTGTTCCTATTCTATGAAACTATCACACATTTAAAAGAATCTTACAATGATATTTGAATGAAGTCTCAAATATCACTTTTGAAATAAATCTTATGAAGTGAATGGATCACTTTAAGGGATGGCAGCAAAAAGGGTTTGAGGCAAATTAGGAGTACTTCTACAGCCACACTGCCAGCTACCATCAATCTTGATTTAGTGGCAGTCCAACAACAGTGTCTTTTTAAAGGGAACCAACTACCTAAAGTTCAGAATTGAGCTATTAAAGTGATTATTTTTGTAATCCATTCCACCAGCAACCACAGAAATGTGTGTCTCCAAATTTTGTTTTCTTCACACTAACTATAACTACTGCGAACAAACTTTCATCGTTTTGCGAAAGCAGGCTTGTTGTATCATATAGGTCTTAAATACCCATTGAGATCCTAGACAATGCGGGGTTGATGCTCCAATAGCATTATCTCTTTTCCCCAAGAAATAGCCTCTTGTACTTCAGACCGTCTCTCGCTACCTATCACAGGCCACAGCTGCCAGATGGCCTGTTCCTAAATGGTATGATGTACTCGGCTGACTTCATGACATAACCTCGAGTCCTAGACATAGGGGTACATGTATGGGTAGCATTTCCTTCTTTAAGCCCCCTTTACAAATTCATGTTAATACTGAAAGCTTCAATGCTATCCTCATTTAACCTGTTCCCTACTAGATTTTGCAATCCCCATCTACTATGAGTTAATAATACAGGACCAGTCGGGCAATGAAATAATTTCTTTCTCTTTTCTAGTTTTACTATTCAAAATATCACTCTTTCCTGATCAAACATGTCATTAAATAGATAAAGCATAACATGGAAGAAAACAAGATTTTTCCTCATTTTGTCAATGGCGGGTTGAAAATCAACATGCCCGATCAGGCGACCAAAATGTGACTTTTGTCCATTTTAGCTGGCCCGAAGTGTAATTTCACTCGCCGCGGACCAGTGCGAGTGTCGAGCCCTGTTATATCCTAGGCGTAAATATTGTGATACTGGGCTCTGTAAGCGATGAATCAATGATTTGGTCAGTATATTGTTTGACTAGAGTGGTAGATGCCATGAGGATTGGGACTAGTGTGGAACAGACAATGGGGATTGATACTAGTGTGAAAAGGGCAATGGTGATTTAGTGTAGTTTAGTGTGGAAGAGGCAAATAGGATTGAGACTATAGTGTGGGAGAAGCAATGATGATTAAGATTAGTGTATATAGTTTAGGTGGAAAAGACAGAATTTTAGTCTTGTGTGGAAGAGGCTACAAGGATTTAGACTAGTGCCGAAGAGGTGATGAGGATTGAGACCAGATGTGGGAGATGGACATATGATTTAGACTCGTGTGGAGGAGGGGAAGAGGATTGAGACTAGTGTGGAAGAGGTAATGAGGATTGAGACTAAGTGTGGAAGAGGTAATGAGGATTGAGACTAAGTGTGGGAGAGGCAATAGGGATTGAGCCTATAGCTGTGGAATAGGCATTGAGGGAATAAGACTAGTGTGGAAGAGGTAATGAGGTATGAGTGAATAGGGCAATTATAACAGATAAGATATGAGTTTATATTAGGTGGAAGATCGCGGCAAAGAGGATAGAGACTGGCTGTGATGAGCTAATGGGGATTGATAGTTTGGGACTAGTGTGGAAGAGGCAATGCAGAATGAGACTATAGAGATAGGGAAGAGGCAATGAAGATTGAGACTAGTGTGGAAGAGGCACATACATTTGTAGGGTTGAAACTAGTGTGAACGGAGCAAAGATGATTTAGAGTAGTGGGGAAGAGGCAATGAGGGTAGTGGATCTAGAGAAATCACTTGGAGACTAGTTTGGAAGAGGCATAGAGGGATGAGACTAGTGTGGAAGAGGCAATGAGGGATGAGACTAGTGTGGAAGAGGCAATGAGGGATGAGACTAGTGTGGAAGAGGCAATGAGGGATGAGACTAGATAGCTTGGGAAGAGGCAATGGGGGATGAGACTAGTGTGGAAGAGGCAATGAGGGATGAGACTAGTGTGGAAGAGGCAATGAGGGATGAGACTAGTGTGGAAGAGGCAATGAGGGATGAGACTAGGTGGAAGAGGCAATGAGGGATGAGACTAGTGTGGAAGAGGCAATGAGAGATGAGACTAGTGTGGAAGAGGCAATGAGGGGTGAGACTAGATAGCTTGGGAAGAGGCAATGGGGGCAGTGGATCTAAATGATTCATCCCTTGGAGACTACTATGTAAGTGTGGAAGAGGCATATTGGATTTAGACCAGTGTGGATGAGGCAACAAGGATTTAGACTAGTGTGGAAGAGGCATAGTGGATTTAGACTAGTGTGGAAGAGGCAATGAGGGATGAGACTAGATAGCTTGGGACGAGGCAATGGGGGCAGTAGATCTAGAGGAATCATCCCTTGGATCTGTCATTCCTAATTGTGGCTTCTTCCTGCCACCCCCAATCACTGGCTCATGATGTCTCAGTCAAAGCCAGACCAGACCACAGTGCTTCACTCATCTTCTACAAGCAAACAAGCAAACAAACAGAGAGAGTTCAGTATTTCCTGTCCAACTATCCCATTTCTATGTCAGTGGAAATTGTTGTTTTTAAGGTGAGATATCAGTTGTTGTTGATTTCAAGGTAGAATTGTTTTTATATATGCAGTAATATATTAGCCTTAGCATTCTATCGGGACTCATGATGTTGCAGTCAAACCCAGACCAGAACACAGTGCTTCACTCATCTTCTATTGTGCAAACAAGCAAACAAACAGAGAGAGAAAGTTCAGTATTTCATGTCCAACTATCCCTTTTCTATGTCTGTGGGAATTGTTGTATTTAAAATGAGATATCAGTTGTTGTTAAATTAGGTAGAATTGTTTTATGTGCAGTAATATAATTAGGCTTAGAATTCTATCAGGGCTCATGAAGTTGCAGTAAAACCCAGACCAGAACCCAGTGCTTCACTAACAAACAAACAAACAAACAAACAAGCAAACACACAAACAAACAGTTCAGAATTTCCTGTCCTGCTATTTTTTTTCTATGTCTTTGGAAATTTGTGTGTTTATCACTGAGAAATCAGTTGCTGTTAAATAGGTAGAATTGTTTTCCGTGCAATAATATTGCTTTGTATCATATCCTAAACTAGATGTGCTAGACAAAATCATTTTGCATTGAACTCCATACATTTAGGAGCAAAACCACTATGAGGCTCTAGAAGCATTTTTTTTTTCACTGGCATACAACAGACACATGATGTTTCCAATTGTTGAATGAATAAAGGAAATCGATCAATATATGAATATATGCATCTGTACTGCCACCAGCAACAGATGGACACAATTTATATTCACTATCATGATAAATGACGATCCTATTCAGGATGTCCTCTACTATGAATGAAGCTAGGTACCAGTAGTGGGACAGATTAAAGTGTCTGCATTATTATTACAGCTAATCTAGGTCAAATATCAATTGTGTCATTATTGGCTGTGTCATTAATTCAGATTGATCAACTGCGTCATTAATTATGACTCCCCTTCAATGCAAACTGCTGCGGTTCTCTCTACCTTTGACATCTCCGTCTCATTTGACTGTCATCAAATATTTGATTGATTGTTAAGAATATGATATTGTGGTGTTTCTAATTATTGTTTACAATGTATGCTGATAATCAAGTCTTACAAGTTGACTCATTCCAATTAAAATGAACACTTTGACCTACCGACTGACTGACTGGCCGACCGACCGACCGACCGACCGACCGACCGACTGACCAACCGACTGACCGACATACTGTAGATAATGATTAACTAAATAAATAAATAATATAAGTGAATAAATGAGTGAATAAGTGAATAGATTTGAGATGTTTAATGATGAATATATGAATGGATGGATGGGTGGGTGGATTGACGGACGGACGGACGGACGGACGGACGGACGGACGGACGGACGGACGGACGGACGGACGGACGGACGGACGGACGGACGGACGGACGGACGGACGGACGGACGGACGGACGGACGAACGAACGAACGAACGAACGAACGAACGAACGAACGAACGAACGAACGAACGAACGAACGAACGAACGAATGAATGAACGTATAAATGAATGACAGAATACGAAATCAATTCACATTGTGTTAAATACAGACACTGGTGTCACCCCAACAAACTCCATGCACCCATCCATCCATCATGTCCATCATCTCATCTCATCCAGACTGTCTCATGCATTCTGTAGTTTGCATACTTGGTCCAGTTGAAAGGATGATTTGCATAACTACCTTTTCAGTCGTTGAGAAAAGGAAATGCTATTGCTAATGCTCTGCTCCCCTTCAATTGGAGCTTGAGTAATGCAGTAGGAAAGTGGGAATAAAAGGGAAGGAGATGGCTCTGATTGATTGTTGAAGGGTGTGAAATGTGAATAAAAGAAAACAAAGACGGCCAAAATGTCAAGGTTAGGGAGATTACGCTGAAAATGGAACTCCTCTTTTATTTTCTGGGCTGCTAACGATTTATTTGGACAAAAGGTCGAGAAACCTGGGTTGTTTTGTCTGTTGTGTGCTGATTTTCTCCCATTGGGCTTTTAGTTCTTTGGCCGATTTTTTGTTGTTGTTATTTTTGGTGAGTTTGCCTCTGAAGAAGATCCTGATAGGATAACCAAAACAAATCTAGACCCCAAATTGGCTCTCAATTTATTGCACGAGCCATATTTTAGTTGATGAGCATTGTTCGGCCTGACAGTATTTTGCATCACCTCTTAAAAATGTTGATATACATTGCATTGGCTTTTCCTGGTAACCTACGTACATCACTGATTGCAAAACCCACTTTCTTTGTTGGTAATTGTGTCAGTGTAATAAATAGCCTTTTCCCCGTTCTTGCTGGAGACCCTTTCTCCCCTCTTCTTGGGCCAATATCAAGTATGGTAGCATACGCGAAGGCCTATTATTTGCACCCTGAACAAAGCTTTGCTCTCCCAACAATGTAATGGGATCGATGAAGGAAGAGCGTTAGATCAGGTTACCCATAACCCCCCCCCCCCCCCCTTCTCCGCTCCATGATGGGACTATTTTCACGGGGACTATCACCCCTCCTGCCTATGGGCCCTTGCCCCTGGTCACACTGCCTTTGACTTTGCATTTGACAAAGCATCGTATTCCTTAAAATGCAACACAAATTTTTCATTTAAATCATATTTAAATAATATAACAAATTTACAACATGAGTTGATTTTGTAGAAAAAAATAAAGTAACCATACACTTAACTTGACACACATGCACATTTTCGCTGCATCCGAGATCTGAAGGGGGGGGGGGGGGTATGAGGGTGGGGGGCATAATCATACATGTATGTCTGCGATGAACAAACCTCCAAAAAGACATCCTTTTAGTTTTATGGTTTAAGAGTAAAACTTTATCATTAAACAAAATAAGAATGAGAATGATAGTAATTTTGTAGAAGCCAGTAGGTACAGTAGTGGCAATTCAATTTTAATTTATTTTTCTTTGAAATATAAGTATACATACACGTATAGCTACCAGATTTAGGTGCCTTATTATGAACAATCCAAACTTAATATCATATTGTACATTTCGAACAATCTGAGAAGATTTAAGATATAACTGCCCCTTCTAGTCTGTTGGAATGTGTGTCCATCGTCCTGTGTATCTGGTTCTCCATCGCTGCCATGGTCTATTGAAGCTCTGCACCCCTCAGTATCCAGGCCACATCTGTTAGCCCCCCTTCACATCTGGACAGATGGGCCGTAGGGGAACATGGCTAGAGGCTAGGCAGGCTGCAACCCCCCCCCCCCCCCCCCCCCCTCACAAAATCCAGAAAAATGGCAACCCTAATTTGGGCCCAACCATGTAATTTTTCAGATATAAGCATATTTAAGCAAACACATGGGCAAACTTATATAGCATATTTAGACAAACAATAATGTTATATTCAGGAAAACTCGTGTCATTTTTTCCCCTCATTATTTGGGCAATATCATACATTTCAGGTAATGCTGTTATCCGATCCGGATCCGATCCGAGATCCCGGCGGTAATGGCTTCCGAGCCAATTCCGAGACGGATCCGAGAAATATTTTTTCTCGGTAGAAAATATCGGAAGATTTTGCCGACCCATTTTCTCCAGTGATAATTGAACATGTGTATGTTTGACAGTCCATTAAGTAGTGTAATTTAAATAAGAAATGGGGAAATCAATATTGTTTACTTTATGAGTGGTTATTTTGGAGAAATTCATGGTTCGTCAGTTCGTTTTGCAGTCGAAAATTGAACAGGATGCGCGAAATTGCTAGTCATTTGAACGATGTTGTGGACGGATGTGCAATCAAAGTTACGCCGATACTCGAGGGGAGACGTCTGTTGGATGTATGATCGAGCTAATAAGCCAGTGCATTCAAAATGTGGCTCTGAATACGTTTTATTGTCATTTGCACATTTAAAAATGTTCTGATATTCTACTTACATGATTTCTTGGCGTTTGATAGCTGGGCGGAAACAAAAATATGCCCCTAAGCAATGAAAACAATTGCGCAAAAATATCGATAAAAAATTACTACACCGCTCCCGTTTGCTTTTATAATTGCGTGTGCAGATATAGATCCGCCGCCGGGAATTCCCCAATTTTCGGCGGATGGATCTCGCGTAAGAAAAAATGTTCACCATAACACACGCAAAGTAATACGACCAAATTAACGCCTAATAACTTGTTGCATGTGCATGCAAGCTAGCTATAGCTAGCTAACTCATTGGAGTTCTCTCGAGGCTAGCCCTAGCCGTCCGTAATCCGATTTTTTTCTTTGGAAATATATCGATAATTCAGCAGTTTTGTCTTTGATATGGGGGGTTATTTTGTATTCTGTTCGGCTTTCAGATGCCATGTTATCATGTAAGTAGATTACCAGAATTGTGTGGTTCCCTAAAAGGGTAATTTATAGCTGATTTTTGAGGGCAGTGGCCCGGCAGTGGCTCACAAGCGCAGTTTTCCACGCGATTGGCGGGTTGAGTTTCTGTGAAACGTGTGGTGCGATGCCGAACAAACCATCGAAAAAATACTTTTCTTGCGAAACTCTGAATAATCTGAATATTATTTTTCCGTAAAAATTGATATGTACATGCCTCGAAACGTCATTATTATTAATATTTTTGCCATATAAAACAAGAAAGATGAGTCTACAACGCTGCATTTTTTCAGAGCAAATTGCAATATTTTTTTTCTCCGAGATCCGATCCGATCCGAGATCTCGTTAGCGATATAGAATTCTAACGATCCGAGAACGGGCCGGGATTTTTTGTTTACCCAACAGCGTTAATTTCAGGCAAAACAGTGTCATGTTATTTATCAAGTTTATTTCACTCGGTGTTAAAATACAAGAGTACAATTGAAACATGATAAAACGATAACAACGCATTCTAAAATAAATGATGTAAAAAGGTGCATTATTCTGAGTGGGTAATGGCCAGTAAGGAATGAAATCCTTATGAAAGGCTGACCCATGAAATAATTTATTTCAGACATTACTTGATGATTTATTTGTGTGAATTTTATATTTTAGATTTAATCATTTCTCAAGTTGAATTTCGCTTAAGAACTGGCTTTTGTTGACTATATATTAGAGGTAGATGATAGAATGACGTATAATTCCCTGCCTCGGGTCTGGATTTGTAGGTGTGTGTGATTATAGCCATTAGCACAGGTAGATGGAGGGTTATCAACAATATATAAATCATGGAGACCATTCATTATTATTGTATGGAAAAGAAGTAAATCAATTTCTCAAATAAGTAAGTGCGTTTCCTAAGTAAGAAGCTCATTATACAACTATAATTATGGAGAGGCATGGAGTGAATTTAGAAATGACTTCCATCCTGCCGCTCGTACTGTTATTTGGTTTTTGACCAGGAATGATTGCATTATATATAAGTGCCTTGAGAATATGAATGAAAGTCATCAACCCTAAACAGTAATAACAGCATTAATAAAAGCAGATACAGTAACAAAATAGGGCTAAAAAATAGAGACATTTATGCTCTTTCTCCTTAGTTAAATGCACATAAAATAAACATGAACCTACTACATTAGGTTCGTGATATAACTTATTATATTTTTGCTCAAATTTAGGACTACCAAACCACAAATATGTGGGCAATTGTCCTGATGGGTAGCAACTATTGCAATGACCTTTTTAGTATACATGTAGTATGATTGTATCGCCATTTACATAACAATCATCAATCTATAGATGTAGTTTATTCATGGAAATGCATCTAAATGAATCTTGTAAGTTACTGTATGCTCAAGAATCTATCACTCATCTCTTAATTCCTGCTTACAAATCTGTCCTTATGAATTTTTTTTTATCCAATTTGTATATTGTATCTACAACCAGATATCACTAGTGAGAATTAAGAATCACATGGGTCTGAACTTACCTGCTATTTTCATTCAGCAGTGCATGACAAGGATCTGATTTATTATTTTATAAGTAGGAAAAAACAGTCAAAGAAGATTTTAAAACAATACATTTTTAAAACAAGGATGAAGCACAAAGTACTAATAAACAACACTTGCTAAGAACACAAATATTAGGACTCAACACCTGAAACTTCAATTGCTGGTAACTAGTACAATGTACAATACCTACATGGAAGGGGATTTTGTTAGATTATAAATGCAAGTTAAAAAAAATGAAATCATCTACAAAAACTGATTTTATGTATAATATTAAAGGGACGTAACATTGTCCAAATCCTCAAAATAAATTTTTCATTCTAGCGGTTCCCTCATACCTTATTGTATTCGTATTAACAATAAAATCATGGGACAGTTTTCAGTTTTTCAAATTTCCCTTTCGTTACAAAGATATGTACGATCAAATTATTCAGATAAGAAAAACTCCGGGCGAGTTTTTCTTCTGTGTACAAAGTGAGTGCAGTGAGTTATTGAATATCACTTTGCATTTTTGCTCATTACTTGGCCATGCAATGTCCATTTGACTTGAAATGTCCACACAATACCCTGTGGACATAGATATGAGATAACAATAATATACATTGCATCAACCATTCATCACTTTTTGCACATGTCAACAAAGTTACTACAGTAGATCCCTTTAATAAATGTGAATTCCCCCCTTTTCTACATATTCCTTTATCTGCCATCCAGCCCTTTCACGAATCTGTTGTCGTAACAAACTCAATGCTTACATTAATTTTAAATGTACTCTCTTACCTCTGATATTTTCATAAATCTACCGATTTACATGTAGATATTTCAGGCAGGTTCATGTTTTGAAATATAATTGTTGATCTTTTTACTTAGAATTTATAAGCTTCCTTGCAGTAATTTGAGCTGTGCTTTTAAAACGATACTTTGAATTTGTGTGACATAAACATTTATTACTCATAGATCAAGTGACAGGAATTTTTATGGAGGGCTTTTGTTTTGACTGACTGACATTACCGACTGTGATATATTCCATGGCTGAAAAGTTTATCTATATATAGCCATGAAAAAATATGGGTCAAAAGGTTCAAGTTTGAAGTCGAAGGTCATTTGAAAGTAAACAACACTGTCACTACTATGTACCCATGCCTAACCCTAACTCTTAGAAGCACTACATAGCCTTGGAAAATTGTTCAAAGTACATGGTTATGTTCTATGTGTGTTTTCACCTTTTTAGCAAAATTTAGTAAACTGCAATGCGACTAGCCATGCCCTTTTAATATAGTGATCCGAAAATAGGTAATTTTAAGTATATATGAAAACAGAACTATTGACACAATATTTCCACATCATCCTAATCTAAAACCCTGTCTTAACTGGGAGAAATAGACCTTACCTCGATGTCACCCGAGCAACATCTGGATAAGAAACAGTAGGGGGTCTGATCGTAAAACACCGGGGTGAGCCTTCGTCAGGCTCATGGCCGCTGTCTTGACCAGCCATCTGCAAAATCCTCACTCGGGTAGGTTACCATAACAACCGCACCTCCCTCATCACGATCAGCTGGCGCGACACAGGAGTATCAGCGTGCGCTGTGTAGTCATCTACCCGGGTAACGTTCCGCGCGCGTCTTAACTGGCCATTTATCAGGGACATCCGGACGTTACCGCGATATCACCCTGGCCCGACTAGGGTGAAACTCACCCCGATGTCGTCCGGATAACATCAGGATGTTACCTCGACTATTTCTCCCAGTTAATACGGGGTTTATAAAGCAAAGAGGGTGGATGGAAGTGTCTAGAGATGAGTACGATCTCACCATTTTACAAACGGAAACATCATGCAATAAGGCTGTTGTCATTTATTGATCATGAGCATGATCTCACCATCAAAAAAATAGAAACATCAGTGAAAATAATACATGGGAGCACAGTTTGAGGTGCTGTTTTGCGAGCTTGAAAAGGAGCCCCTGAAAAATACCTTTTAATTTGTTCCCTGGGAAACAACATGCCTGTACTAACTCATTGGTCTACCTCTTTCTCGTTTCTGAAAGGGTTAACTTAAAGCCATCTAAAGTGGATGAATGGTTGGAAAGCTTTTGACTGTGCAGAGATGAGTACACTCTCACCATCTCGCAAATGGAAACATCATGCCCAGGCTTCAGCTTTACCAATTAGGGCCGACCTGGGACTGGAATCTAGATAACTAGAGTCCATTAAGAGGCAATCCGAATTGCCTTTTTGGTTTGGGATGTAATCTCACCCCGATGTAAGAAAGCATGATTGAGTAATATCAGTTCCTGTCGTTGCCAATTTAGCCGTAAATGATGACAAGCGTATGCTTGACGGACAGTCTTGTTTTTTTTCGTTCATCTCCCTTGAAATTAGCACTTGTGCGAGTTGTGATGTCATTGCACTTTGGAAATATACTTCATTCAGGTGTATATACTGTATGTATCAAATTCTTCCAATGTTGCACATTTCATTTTAGGAATGCTAACATCGTGTCATGAAAACTGTCAACACAAGTACACATTTACAAAAAAAAGTGGTTCATTAGTTCAAATAATCCTGTCTTTCCTTCTGAAATTAGCACCTGTAATGTCATTGCACTTTGGAAGTTTACCTCACCCGGCCAGGTGATACATGTACATACCTGTATCAATTCTAGATTTACTCATTTACAGCATTGCGATTTGAATGCTTTTCATAAGAAATGCTACATTTGCATCAAGACAACTATCAACACAGTTTGAATACACAGCATTGATTTATTAGTGTAAACAATTCCTTATTTCCTTCTGAAGTTAGTACTTATTTTATTTCACTTTGGAAATATACTTCACTCATGTGTACATACATTATGTATAATTTCTCCCATTGCACATTTCATTAGGAATGCTATTTAACATTGTGTCATGAAAACTGTTAAAACAATTACACATTTACGAATAGTGATTTATTAGTCCATAAAATCATGTCTTTTCCTTCTGAAATTAGCACCTGTAATGTCATTGCACTTTGGAAGGTCTCACCCATGTGAACAGGTATCAATTATACCATCAATTGCTCTTCTATAATTCGAGTGTAAAAAGGTATTTCTATCTAGCATCAATTACCCATCTTTCATTTGTAAAAATGTATTTTATTGATGGATGAGTGACTATTCGTGAGTTGTATACTGATGATTGTTTGTTATGTGTTTATAATCCATTTACATGTATATCATAAAATGTAATCCTTATATGCTTAGGAGTTACGGTGAGGTTGCCACCTTGTTGTATAACAGTGTTACTCTGTTTTTGTTGCAGTGTTCAGTAGTCTTATAACATGTACAGTATGTTATTATCTCAATTTGTTCCATTGACGTCACAATATTTATTATGTCTCTGTGTGTTGTGTGAAATTAAAAGTTAAAGGAGAGTTCAGGATGTACTACACATCACATTTTCTAAAATACATTTTTGATAACAATTTTCTCACTTTCATGTACAGGATTATTCTTATATTCATACTAAGTTCATCCATGAACCTAGGGTCTGTGGTTCATCTAAGTGCAACTAGGCACATTAAACCCCTTCTTAATCATAAAAAATAGTCGCGGTGACGTCCTTATGTTGTCCGGATGAGATCCTACACCGTTTCTATTAAGAAGCTCCAATCGGGATAACATCAGGACGATATCCTGACAACATCGGGGTGAGATTCACCCTAGTCGGGTCAGGGTGATAGTGCGGTGACGTCCTGACAACATCTGGATGACATCCTGATAAACCGTCTATTAAGACGCGTGCGGAACGTTACCCGGTTAGAAGATGTCATGGCCGTGAACAAAAAACACAGCGCGCGCCGATACTCCGTGTCGCCCCAGCTGTTCGCGTGATGAGGGAGGTGCGGTTGTTATGGTAACCTGCCCGAGTGAGGATTTTGCGGATGCTATATTAAGAATGGGTCCGAAAGCTCGCTGCGTGTTTTACGACCTGACCCCCTACTGTTTTTCATCCACAAGTCGCTCGGGTAACATCGAGGTGAGGTTTATTTTTCCCAATTAAGAAGGGGTTTTACTCACTCTCTCTAGATGTTGCCCTGACGAAGATCCTGCCAGGATTGAAAGCTTGGCTTTATTATATGACTCATTTTATCACATTGCCAATATTTAGTAGATACATGTAAGCATTTTCAGCAGTAATTTCTTTATATGTTCTAGATGTAATGCTAGAAATTAACCTTTTTTCTTTGTGGCCCAGTCGGGCAAGTACAAACACAAATTTAAAACTTCTAGTGGCCCGAAACCTAAATCTGGTTGCACCAAACAAAGAAGAACATAACAAATACTGTTAAATTTGCTTGCCCGATTGGGCCAGTAGAATTTAGGATCAATAAAATATGGTGGCCCGAAGCTAATTTTTAGTGGCCCTGGGCCAGCTGGCCTATGGTAATATCGAGTACTGATCTGTGTATTGGCAGTTACTGTTTGTTTGTTTCAATTAATATGTTAACTCTGTGTTTGTATTCCAGTGACCTGTAGCCCCACCGTGCAGACCACCACCAGTGCCATCTCAGCCTCTGTGACCAGGCAGACGTCAGAGCTGCTCAGCATCTTAGGGTAAGTCAAGTGCTGTCAATTTATTTCCTCAGCTTAGTTCCATTCTAAGTCTCCCTTTTAACCCGTTCACTACAAGATTCTGAAATCTCCATAGCATTTGTACACGGCCCACCCAGTTCCCGTAGTCAATGGGTTTAGTTGCCAACTAGGGCTCATAGTATGTAGAAATGCTTACCCAGATTCATAACCATAGTTAGTAGATAACTTTGTGCTGCATAGTTGGCCCTATAATTTTTCATGGGCTTTAGAATGGAATTAAGATACTTCGTGTGGTTTTATGAATTAATGTGAACCCATGGGGTTGTTTCATTAAACACTAAAATCGATTTTAGGATAGATTTTGAGACTATGAAATCCCCAAGACTTTTTACATAGCCCACACGGTTCCAGTAAGCAACAGAATAAAAGGATGCTGAAGTTTGATTTGAGTGTTTTGTGAAACACCCCTGGAGGATAAAGTTACATGGGAAGTATGATTTCAAATTCACAATGGCTGCTCTCAATCTGACAGCTTGAATACTCCAGCAGAGGTGTGGCACGATCCGATAAGCGCTTGACTTTTAACCACGGGGAGCAGAGTTCAAAACGTATCGTTGCTATCATTACACCAGCACATGTCCTTCAGCTCCACATTGCTGCTCTCTGCTGTGTTAGTACTTGATAACATGGAGTGCACTGTAAAGTAGCACCTGATGGAATGCTCCCCAGGGAGTGGATATTGCACAATAAGTGCTGGATTGATTGTGGGACTGACTCCGATGACCGGGTTTTTATAATATTAGATGCAAGTCCCTCAGAGAACAGTGCATAAACTCTTTGAACAGGCTGTAACCTGGATAAATCAATAAAAAATAAAAATCCATAATGAATATTGGCAATGTTTACTACAAAAAGTATAATTTCATCCTTCAAGCATTCAGTTTGAATCCATTGCATTATTGATTTACAGTCCATTTTCTTTTATTTATAATCTGACATACGTTTCCTGAAAATGCTGTGAGAGCTTACATGCATAATGGATGATAATAATGTATTACCCTAAAACTGTCAATGCCACTGTTCAGGAGCTGATGGGTAAACCATTAGCCTGAAATGAGGTCATGCCTGCATTGTCCTATTCACTTTGAACTAAGGCTGAGTCGGTTCGGTCGATCACACCGGTTACCGACCGTTTCAATCGGGACCCGGTTTGGTATATCGGGAAACAGTGCCCCGAAAAAAAAAATAAATAAATAAAATGTTAAAAAAGAAATTAAGATTATCACAATAATGTAGCGGAATTCAAATAAAAACGGGGCAATTGATATCATTTACTTTAAAGAGTGGTTATTTTCGAGAAATTCTTGGTTCATTACTTCATTTGACAGTCAGAAATTGAACAGGAAGCGCAAAATTGCTAGTCATTTGAACGATATTGTCGGCGGATGTGCACACAATGTTAGTCCGATACTCCAGGGGAGTTGTCTGATGGATCTTTGTATGATCCAGCTGATGAGCCAGTGCATTCAAAAAGTGGCTCAAAATACGTTTTTTGGTCATTTGCACCATTTAAAAATGTTTTGATATTCTACTTACATGATTTCATGGCGTTTGACAGCCGAACAGAAACAAAAATGAGCCCCAAAACAATGAAAACAACTACTCAAAACATCGATAAAAAACGACTACATCGCTCCCATTATATTCGCTCGTATACCCTGTGTGCAAGTTACGGGACTATGTTCCAGTCCGCCCTCTATCGGCAAGATCCATCCGCCAGGAATTGGGGAAGTCCCCGGCGGATGGATCTTGCGCAAGAAAAGAGACCCCGTAACTTGCACACAGGGTATACGAGCGAATTGGAGTGATGTAGTCGTTTTTTATCGATGTTTTGAGTAGTTGTTTTCATTGTTTCGGGGCTCTTTTTTTTCTGTTCGGCTGTCAAACGCCATTCGAAATCATGTAAGTAGAATATCAAAATGGTGTTGATTGCGAAAAGGCTAATTTATAGCCACTTTTTAAGGGCATGCAGTGGCTCACTGTCACAAGCGATCGTACATGTGATGTTTCCCCCGCCCGACTAGCGGGCTAAGTTTCTGTGAACCGTGTTGCGATGGGCAATGGTGAACAAACGATCGATTTCTAGGTCCAATTTACTTCGAAAAAAAGTACTTTTCATTCGAAACTGAGTTAATTCTGGATAGTCTGTAACTATTTTCCCGTAAAGATTGATATGTAAATCCATAAAAGCCTCGGTATTTATAATGTTATTTGCATATAAAAAGAGCAATATAAGCCCCATACAGTGCATTTTTGCCGATGCGTGCACGATTGCGTGATTTTACCGGTCGAGTTTCGAGGGTAAAAATTTATCGGGATACCGGTTCCCGACCGGTAAAAGTTTATCGGGACCCGGTTCCGACAATTACCGACATGACTCAGCCTTACTTTGAACACCATTAGTTAAAGAGATCTAGTATGTTGTCCAAATCCACAAATCTTACCTAGAACTCTAGTGGTTCTGTCATACCTTGTTGTATTTGTACTTACAATAGAAGCATGGAACAGATTTCTTTTTTTTTTAGAATTTCCCTTTCGTTAAAAAGATATTTATGATTTATGAAGTATTTGGATGTTTAATTATCCACTGGAAAGTTATGCCTGTGTACAAAGCCAGTGTAATGAGTTAGCGAATATCACTTTGCATTGTCGCTAATTACTTGGCCATATAATATCAAATGAAAGTGAAATTGTCACACATTACTCAGTGGAACATATCAAATGATAACAAAACACATTTTTATCAACAATTCATCACTTTGTACACATGATGTCAACAAAGTTACTAGATCCCTTTAAGATATCCTTTTCACTTTGGGCACCATTAGTTATAATTGTCATATCTGCTCCAATCTCTTGGTGCTATGCATTTCCTGGCCTGTCAATGATCACATTTTGCTCTTCCATCAAGCCTCATTCTATCAACATATCGTAGGAGAGAAGTGGGCTAAGTCACTTTTTTGTACAAGATTGGAGGTAATTATGTTTATAGTTTCAGAGCCATGTAGGTACCAAATGTGATCTTTCTTCAATATTTAATGATTCTAATCATATAAATTTGCATCACATACATGTATAAGGAGGCTCTGACCCTTTTCACCAGTTTATAATATTAAATAATTATCAAACAGTGCCCAGAATTGCTGATTAGTTCATAGTTGTAATATCAAAGGAAATCTCAAACATACTGTCAACCAAAACTTTTTTTTTAATACAGAACCATTCATTTTTAAATCAAATTTCTTACTATTCATTGTAAACAAAAAATGTTTGTAAGATTATAAGCCCTTGATATCGTGGCATGGATCTTTGAAAATGTATGTATTATGTCAGATGCCAGTATCAAATCATTGATACTTGTTTAATTATGGCACATACATGCAATCATGTTTTTCATATTTTCCTCGCTCTTTTAAACCATCCTTTGTATATAATACTTTCATGTGTAGATATAAGAATAATTAATTGCACCTCATACTGTGCATGTAATTTGACAATTATTGCATTATCCAATGATGGTCTCATTGGTGTGGGGGTTGTCTGGGGCAAACATTGTTGATGCTTCATAGACAAAGATCATTCATTTACCAAATGTATTGATCCGCCACTTAAATTCACTTAACCCCCATTAAGAAAATCAATTAATGATTTTCCCTGTCTGCATTTGTATTTACTCCTAATTGATGCCCATTAGTCTGTACATTTCCATGTGTTTGCCAACACATGTATTAGTCCAAAGCAAACCATAATGTTATACATGTACATGTTCAAATCAGATGTTTCATTGTCGGATATCACCGGATAGCGTACAATTTGCGTAATGAGCATAATTTGCAAAATCAAATTTTCCAGTGGTGAAAATTGTCTTCATTGCTGCATGCACAAAACTTTTCGCCAGATAAAACAACGGACATCGCCTGACGAGGAATGCATTCGCTGAACAAGAAACGGGCATGAACGGAGACAATTTGAGACAAACGGATTGAAAATGATGCTCTCTGTCTGGCATCTGTTAACGCTATCAGGTGATATGTGACAGGGGCTGAAAGGGGCAAATCAAAGATTCGCAACCCTTTTCATAAGTGCATCATCTGAACTGTTTCCAGTCGCAAGAGGAGAACTTTGACATCCAGGCAAAATTGAGATGGAACAACACTTTAATTTAGACTAAATACAATTCAAGAACAATCAACACATCACAATTCATCCACTTAATATTTTTAACTGATCAATGTTGTCTTGCAATACGATTTTCTCTTAGTTTATTAGCATGAAGTCTTTGCATTTACCGTATTTGCCGGTGTATTAACCAAGCTTTATTCCGGATGGAAGAAACCACAAAAAGGGGGGTGCGCCCTTATACACAGAGATGTGGAACATTTTAGAGTAAAACCCCCACCTAGGCCAATACAGCATGGAAAACTATGTATATTTAGGACTATCTTGTTTGTATAATTTACCCAAATGGCCTACCAGGCAAACAAAATAATTTTGAGCATTGGCATATCAGATTTCATAGGAAACAAAATCTGGATTATGTTTTGGTAGGTTGGCAGCACTTTGGTAGAACTCATACATGTACTTGAATGCGATTGTACAACTTGTGATTCTTAGATTATTATTGCAACTCTAGTAGCTACAATGTATTGTTAGCAGTTTTTTGATTGATGAATCAACTTACAGGATTAAAAAATGATTTGGTGGTATGTGCAGCCTAATCTGTTGTATAAATGCAAGTGCGATTTAACAATCAGAATTTTTAAAAAGAAAACTTAAGAATATATAGGAAAGCAAGATAACTTTCTCCTGCCCTGAAACCTTTTATTATTGAATGTTGTAATCAGCCAAACTCAAAGATAGAGACTGTTGTAGAAAGTGCCATAGCACTGAGAATAGCCAGTTGAAAGTACCACATAACACTAGAACGGCCTGAGGCAATAATTATATTTGACAATTGGCTGCAGGGGGTTGGAGTGTTGCACCCCACGACCTAATTATCTGCTTGTCGACTTCCCCTTCATGTAATTGGCTCTTTGCTAAGATTGGATGCATGGTATGAGAGGGTTGATGGAAGTACATGTCAAAGTGAAGAGAAATGATTGACAGCATTCTATTGAGTCACAGCTAGAGGCAGATATCTTCACTTGAGTCCCTCCAGTTAGAGGCATGCATATTGAGTCCTACAGTAGCTAGAGGAAGACATATTCTATTAAGTCCCAGCTAGAGGCAGATATCTTCTATAGAGTCCCCGCTAGAGGCATGCACCTTCCACTGAGTCCCAGCTAGAGGCAGATATCTTCTGTTGAGTCTAAGCTAGAGGCAGACCCCTTCTATTGAGTCCCAGCTAGAGGCAGTCATCTTATATTACATCTCAGCTAGAGGCAGACACCTTCTATTACATCTCAGCTAGAGGCAGACACCTTCTATTACATCTCAGCTAGAGGCAGATATCTTCTTTTGAGTCCCAGCTAGAGGCAGACACCCTTCTATGGAGTCCCAGCTAGAGGCAGACACCTTCTATTGAGTCTCAGGTTGAGGCAGACACCCTCCCTATATGGTGTCCCAGCTAGAGATATACATGTACATTATATTGAGTCCTGTGGAGCTAGAGGCAGAAACATTCAATGGAGTCCCTGTTAGAAGCAGACACCTTCTTTTGAGTCTGAGCTAGAAGCATACACCTTCCATTGAGTATCAGCTAGAGGCAGACACCTGCACTGAGTCCAAACTAGGGGCATACCCCTTCTGTGGAGTCTCAGCTAGAGGCAGACACCTTCTATTGAATCCAATATAGAGGCAGACATCTTCTATTGAGTCCCATCTAGAGGCATGAAACATGTCTGGAGGCAGACATATTTTGAATAATTGTGACTTGAGAACAGTTAAAATAACTGCTTCATGTTTCTTTCGGTAATTTTATTTATTCTTGCGGAAGTGTATTTTATATTAAAAGGATACTAGTACATGTATAGTTCTGGTCAAACTGAATTTTAGTAACCAAACCTGCACCATAACATTACAAACTAATAGTTATAACTCCACCATGTTCGAAAGGTTTACAAAATTATAAATGACTAGAAGTAAAAAGCCTGTTATAAATTTTAAAAAAGAGCCGTTAAAAATCAAGAGGGTGCTCTCTAAAATCGCAACAACTAAACAAATTGTGCAGTGATGTTTTTTTAAAATAATGATTGAATAGAGAGATCATCAACAACTATTAAAAAACCTCTTTGGTAATTTTTTACATAAAGTGTAAGCATTTTATATTTGTTTTCTTAAATCATCAAGTAAATGTTGGATCCAACATTTATTCCGATTGGATATATTTATTGTTATGAATTATATTTATTAATTAAAATACTATTACAACTGCAAAAGTCATTTTAGTTGACCATATAAAAATGGTCTTTATATAATGTATGTCTAGCTTATTTTAAAATAAAATATGAAAGAGCACTTTTAGTGGATTGAGATGAATAATCAAGTCAACCTTTTGTTATTGACCACTCACAGTAATCTTGTGCAGAATATTGATGATGATTTTTGTTGAAATTAAACGTTTTTCAAAAATTCCTTACATTTGTCAAGAATTATATTACCTGTTATAATATGGAATGTAATATATTGTTTGGAAGTCAGCTTTGTGGTGTTGAGAATGAGGTCAATATGAATGAATAAGAAGAAGAGAATATTAGTGATTTCTAAAGAAACGTGATATTCCCGAGGGGGGAAAGGGAAACCATTTGTTTGGTTGTCCTGCCATCACTCAAATCCCAGTTGAATGGGAGAATTTGACCAGAATGAGTGATAACAGGTCAGAATGGGCAGGAACAAGTCCCGCCCAGGTCAATGTCGGCTCAAACTGGGATTTACATGGTCAGTACTCTCTGCTCCAATGGTCAATGATCCTTGGTCAACTATTGACCACAGTTAGTGCAAGCAAAGACCTACAAACATATTTGTGTTGGTACAGGTCTACGGTGTAAGTCACACCTCAAAAGTGAGAAAAACAGTTCCCCTCGATACCAGACATGTACACATGTATGAAAATCTTGCCCCCTCCTCCTTGCACCAACCCTTGCACTTATTTGCTTGAGCTTGGTTAAAAACGTTATTTGAACATTGTTCTGACTCCCCCCCACACTTTTTAGGGTGTGAGTGATCCATTTCATCACTTTTTCAATTTATAGCCATCATCAGCAGCTCAGCTCCTACTTCTTTAGAGGAGGGTCTGATCACAACACACGCTTCCTGTATGGGGTAACATGCATTTTCATAGACCCCAGCCCTGGAAGTATTATCAGGACCAGGCCTGTATGGGTTGACATGCAGATATTTAGCGAATCATTAGTTGTCATTCAGATGCTATCCAGTCATCTTTGGCCTGTTAAGACGTAGGATGTCTTCATGTTAAAAATCCCCCTCTCTCTACGTCTCGTTCCCTTTTCTCTCTACCATGCATGAGTCTAGAAAGGCTAAACATGGTTGGGGGTGTGAGTGATCCGTTTCATCCCTCTCTCAATTAGCCATCATCAGCAGCTCATCTCCTCCTGGTTTATCTATAGAGGAGGGTCTTATCGCAACACAAACTTCCTGTATTGGGTAACATACATTTTCATAGACCCCAGCCCTGGAAGTATTATCAGGACCAGGCCTGTATGGGTTACCATGCAGAGAAAGGGAATCATTAGTTGTCATTCAGATGCTATCCAGTCATCTTTGGCCTGTTAAGACGTAGGATGTCTTCATGTTAAAAAATCTCCCCTCTCTCTACGTCTCTCGTCCCTTTGTCTCCCTACAGTGCATCAGTCCAGGGCCCCGTTGCAGGAAGAGATACAATCGATTGTAAGTTACAATTAATTGTAAGTCAGACAATTTGAGCGTTCCAACCAATCAGATTTGCGCATTTAGAACGCATGATTTGACAATCGATTGTATCTCTTTCTGAAACGGGGCCCAGAAAGGCTAAACATGGTGGGGGTTGGGGGTGTGACTGATCCATTTCATCCCCCTCTCAATTAGCCACCATTAGCAGCTCAGCTCCTCCTGGTTTATCTGTAGAGGAGGGTCTTATCGCAACACAAACTTCCTGTCTGAGGACTAGTAGCGTGCTTGCCCTCCCATGGAGAAGTTTGTTTGTTTGTTTGTTAGCTTTTATTTCTGCATTTTGTTCAAAATAGTGCGCAATCATTTACCTTCAATTAAAAAAAGGTTTGTTTCATTGAATAAGATGCATGCAAGCACAAAAGCAAGAAAAATGGAAACAAAAATGCAGGAGACTACCATCTTCGGCAGAAAGCTTGGGCTTGAAATCAGTAGCAGACTCGGATGTCATGAGCAATGATTGACACGAAAATAACTAGTCATCAAACACATGTATGCGCAAGATTGTACATGTACATTATGTGCCTAAGCTTGTACATGGATGCCTTCTGTTCCAGCGCTCTGTAATGTTTTTAATTTACACCAGTACTTCATCTATTGTACGGATTGTTAGCTTGCACCATCTCTTAAATTGTATCTGTTGCTTTAGTAATGTAGGAATTATGTAGAAATAATGTGGTTAATGCCCACTTTCTGCCCCTCAAAATGATTAGGAATTTAAGTTATAATTGTAAACAAAACTTAAGTTGATAGGAAGAGCGGATACCGACATCATCTATTGTAGGAATTGTTGGCTTGTCTATAAACCATGGACCCTACTATAAACGTTCCTTAAAATTGATATATAATTATTTTGCAGGAATTTTAATGGTAGTAATCTCCCCTTTCCCCCTTCCAAATGATTAGGAGAAATGTAATAACTGTAAACAGCTTTCAGACCTATAGAAAGAAACATGAATTGATGGGAAGAATAGATATGTACAGCTGCAACTTTGATGGGTCCCATAGGTTTGCCAGCGCAGGGGGAGTTAGCAGATGTAGTGCATCTCATGAATGTGTCCTTTCAGTTAATGCTAGACCAGAGAACTAACCCATGTTGCACCAAAAAGCGGTTCCTTTGAAAGAAAGTTTCCTCTCTTTTTGTCCATCTTTCACTCCGGTGGTATTGCTCAGTGAAATGTTCAGTCTGTCTTTTTTACACTGGTCTGCATCCGATCTCTCCGTTTATAGTCTGTTACTTTGTTGTTGTTTTGGTTTACAGAGCACCAATGCTCTCTGACTGGAATTACCACATATAAGAGCAATTTAATTTGCACAACACAATACAACTGTTCAACATGGTGCACAAATCACCTCCAACTCACCCAGTTAATATTATTTTGTAAAGACATCCTGAAGTTGTGTGCACAAATTCCTACTCAAGAGAAGGTAAATGTTGTTTTTTGTTTGTGTTAATCTCATGGGTGTTGACTCTTCATATGTGGTAGGGTGTGAAGAGGGCTTGTATGAGCTAGAGGAGACATGATCCAGAGGTTAGACAGCTCGGTTTCTACTTTCATTTGTTACAATGTCATGAATCTTACACATACTTACGAGAAATTCCTGTGGATTTACTTTTTGAAAAGTTCTTGATAATAATATACACTCATAGTTTCATGCACCATCAGTTTCATGTTTTTGCAAAGTAGACTGGCAAAGAAGTGTCATGTATTGCTGTTAAAGGGATCTAGTAACATTGTCCAAATCCACAAAACTCTCTCAGAACTGTAGTGGTTCCATCATACCTTTTTAACATTTTATTTGTATTACCAATAGAAGCATGGAACAGGTTTTGGTTTTTAAAATTTCTCTTTCGTTAAAAAGATACATGAATTTAAGTTTGAAATGTTTATTATCCACTGGAAAGTTATAACTGCATAAAAAGTCAGTGCAAAAAGTTCCCAAATATCACTTTGCATTTTTGCTCATTACTTGGCCAAATTATATTTACATGTACACAGCCATGTACATCAATTTAATGTGAATTTTTCACACATTACTCAGTGGACATATCAGATCACAAACATACACATGTTATAAACTTTTCAACACTTTTTGCCATGTCAACAAAGTTACAAGATCCCTTTAATCTGGTGGTCACTATGTATCAAAAGGAGGCACTCCTGGTTCCTAAGCTACATGGCTCAGGGGAAGGAATGAAAAGAACGGGCTAAAAAGGGGGAGGTTTGAGAGGCCTTGTTTGTGCGGTGAATTGAAAAGGATTTAAGGGAAGAATGCGGCTTCATTTCGCCAACCCTCTGGGACTTGAATGGGTAAGGACTGGGCTCTTGAATGGTTTGATGACATCTTCATCTATAGTGGTTTCCTCAAACACTTTCAGGCTTGAAGCGGACAAAACAACACACTACATTTATTTCTCCTGCAAGCTAGCTTTTCTTTATCTATAGTGCCCTTTCCTGCATGACTCAAGGCCCATTTAGTGATTGAATCGTCACAGCTTTTCTGTTACATGTACTACAACTTCTTTTCAGCTATCCGCTCACATCGTCCAATTTTTTTGGTGAGACTTCTCTTGCCTGTGTAACAATAGAAGAGCGCTGAAATTAGCCCGTGGAAGATTGCACTGACAGTTTACAACTAGCGCCGTGCGTGGATGCACGCCTTGCTCCGTCGCTGCGTTACGTGATCCACCGTGATTAGAAAGGTGCGAGTGAGCTCGGGGGAAAGGATGCCCAACATTCATCTAATCTTGAATTCTTAGTTGACGAATCGATGGAGATAATATGAGTGGGATTCTGTTATTCCATACAGGCCTTGTCTGCAAGTCGGCGATATGCTCCTCCGTGGTGTAGGAGCATGTAAGCTTTGGTAACTGTTATCTCTCTTGAGACTAAAAACAAAATGGACATCAGCGGAATATTTATCCAGCCCCGAGTTATGCTGATTTCATCTGTCACTCAAATTACAGATATCAGGCTCTTTGTCACCTCTGATTAGAGCCTGTTGATAACTACATGTATAAGAGGAAGAAGGAGACGCATTCATTTCAAGGCACAAGCACATCGTCATCACATCTAGAAATGTTATCCTGCTGTTCGTCATAGTAAAATTAACAGCTATCAAATAACCCTGCATTATGCCTTTATGGTCTACTTTGCTAACTAGTTTGGATTCATATCTTTGAACATGTCTACATTATTCATACTGTAGCTAACTTTGGAGCGTTTTTTTTTTTCTTTCTTTTCATTCTGTGGATGTTCTTTTTATGTTAGCTGGCAGTGTGCATTTTTCTGTGTTACTTCAAAATCATGATTTTTGGTAAAGTCGATGATTAACTGTTTCAGGAACTGACTTTTGACACATGCCTGCAATGTATACACAATACATATGTTGCAATTCCTCAGTTATTGTGAAATGCACAGCAACAGTAGCAGCAATCTTCTAACATGGATAATTTCATTAACTGAAGGCTCAACTTTGTACCACTGCTTTATGGACATGGTGTGGTGAACAGATTCTTAAGTGACATAAGTAATGAATAATGACCACACAATCAAATTGTTCCTAATAAAGCAAATCCTGATCTTCCGTGTGATTACATGACAAAGAACTTCCACAGTTGTAGAAAACCTCTATTTTTAAACAACCTTTGTTTGAACTACATGTACATAATAGTAATTGAAGCATTTGATGACCTATTTTGCTATGACTGGTTTCAACAGAGCATTTATCTTCAGACATCATTGAAAGCGGATGGTACATGTGCGTTGCATTTGGACTCGCATCTGTCTCCGATGTTAACAATTAGAGAGCCTTGCTCGAGCATTGATTTGTTCAAGTTTTGTATGATCTGTGCGCCTGTTTCTGTGGGTATGATTGCTTGAGAGACTGCTAGCCCGGCGACCATGGAGATTAAGGGAATCTACCGCTGGATTACTGCCCAGCTTCTACTGGTGCATGCCCTCTGCCCACATGTATTGTCAGATCGGTAAGAGTTATTCCAAAGATTTGTCCCCATTCCTCTACCACAGAAATACATTCCATCATTTCATGTCAATTTATTTGGATCACGAATTTGAAAAGGCACAACAGAAATTGGAAAAAAAAATTGAGGATAAAAAGTGAGCCCCAAGAAAATAAGTGCAACTTATTCTGGTCATGGTATACTTTGTTATGGATTAGGGAAAGAAAAACTCTTATCAGAATTTTGGCTATAATTGTGTGTCATATCATTTCGAGCTTATTAAATGATTCCATCTTGCTTGAATGGAAGAAAGGAATTGTAACAATGTGTTTTTCATTTAGGAGTCTGAAATAGAATCACCTAGAAGATTGAAGCCTTTTACTGTTCTATACATGTATGTAAGTTATTATTCAATAGAGAGAGTATCAGAATACATTTTAAAGCCACTTTGGTGTAATTTCATGAATGTGAAATTAAATTTCATGTCTGAAATTTCAAATGAAAGTTAGCACCCTTGACTTTTATTCAAATGACGTTTCTCTTTCTCAACTGACGACTTGAGCTGTTCAGTCTATCATCTTAGACATGACTCGCCACTAGAACTTGCCCTATTGCCCGGGCAAGTAAAAATATATGTCGGGCAAGTAAAATTTCATAAATGGTCCAGTTTAGTTGCCTGATCAGGCAACCTACATACCCTTTCAACTATAAGAGAAAAACGTAATTTGTAACATGTAAATATCATCTAGAAACAAGAGGGAAATTTGCCACGCTACCAAGCACAATCAATTCATCTTTTTTTTCAATTTTTTTTGGCAAGTAAATTTTGTATGCGATAAGTACATTTTTCGATTTGGGCAAGCAAAATTTCTGTTTGGGCAAGTGAAATGTGAAAATTCATGGTTTTATTTGCCCCAATGGGCAAGTATAAAATGACAATAGTGCGGAGGCTTGTCTGAGAGCATCAGACTGAATTGTGAGAAATTAATTTCGTATGTGACCCAACCCACCCTCGTACGCACTAGAGCTCAGAGTCCACGGCACCCAGTGATGAAACAATAACCTGTGGGCAATTGATAATTATATGGGGTTTTATTGGAACGGTCTGTGTATCAAGTGGGGCTTAATAGGTACTTAATAGGAGGGATTATGACTCATATATTGTTTCTATCTGGGGTAAGGAGGCAGCTGATATTGGAGTGGTGTCTTCGCTGGCTTTAAAGGGACTTAGTAACATTGTCCAAATCCTCAAAATAAAATTTTAATTCTAGTGGTTCCTTTATACCTTGTTGTATTCGTATTAACAATAAAATCATGGGACAGCTTTCGGTTTTTCAAATTTCCCTTTCATTACAAAGATATGTATGATTGAAGTATTCAGATAAGAAAATCTCCGGGCGAGATTTTCATCCCTGTACAAAGTGAATGCAGTGAGTTGGTGAATATCACCCAATATCACTTTGCATTTTCGCTCATTACTTGGCCATACATTGTCCATTTGACTTGAAATTTTCACACAATACCCTGTGGACATATGAGATAACAACAATATACATTGCATCAACCATTCATCAGTTTTTGCACATCTCAACAAAGTTACTAGATCCCTTTAAAGCGAAAGAACAGTTTTGAAGGAGAAAATTAACAAAAACTAAAATATTTGCATCTCCAACAAAGTGGAGGAGTACCGTATTTGTCGGTGTATTAACCGCACCGGTGTATTAACCGCACCCCCTAAAGTGTGGTTAATACGGTCGTGTATTAACCGCACCCCTTTTTTTTTTTTTTTTTGAAAAAAGGTGCGGTTAATACACCAGCAAATACGGTATGCCTATTTGTTTGATTTATTTTCTTTCAAGAACTATCTTAGAACTATTTAAAACTAGAGAAAGTTGAACATTACTATTTCATGACATAATCACAAATTTGATCTTTCATTTCAATAAAAAAGTGCAGTCTGAACATAATGTATGCTACATGTACATGTACACCTGTATTCTCACACACGAATATCTGTTGAAATGATAGCCTTGGAGGGCATGTTATCTATTGAAGTTGAGCTCAGAGTCATGAGACTTTTGTCACATTAAGTTGTTCCCTTCTAGATTCTGAATTGCCCATAGATATAGTACATGGCCCACCAGGTTCTTGTAGGCAAGGGGTTAATACCAGTAAGCAGCCTTGGGAATGTTGTATGTAAAGCATCTATCAGCGTGTTCACACACAAACATTTTAATCCCTTAATCATGACTAAAGAATCCTGACTAACGATACGATGTATCGTTAGTCATGATTAAACCAAACTAACTCTTGCGTTCACACACACAAAGCCAAGATTCCACAACAGCTGGCTTCCAGGTGCACCGAACATCGTATAAGTGCGCAGTTTGCTTCTGCGCAGTGCATGTGTTGTCTTTTTTCTGTCTGCTGTATCCCTGTGCACGCGAACGTTCACGTTAAGCCACGCCCAGTTAGTTACGAGTCATATAGCTAATCATGATTAAGCGAGCGACCGTTGTTCACACACGAAAAGAGCGTGATTCTATAGTCAGCTCTCGTACGAAACGACGATCAAACCCGTGTTTCGTTAGTCATGATTTGCTATACGTTGTTTCGTTAGTCAGCGTTCAGACACACAAATTTCATCGTATAGCTAATCAGCAGCTGATTCTATTATTCAGCTGCTGATTCTTTAGTCTTGATTAAGGGATGACATTTTTGTGTGTGAACATGGGGCATGGCATTATTGGCCAAACTAATTGAGCAATATTGTTGAAATACATTTAGTCCAACTCTCTACATTAACAAATAAGTTATGACAAACATGTACTGTAATATACATGTGGTATTCTTTCACATGGTAGGTGATGAACAGTGTATTATGTATATTGTTTTTTTGTTGTTGTTGTTGGGGTGTTTCCCAATACAGCTATCTCTCGCTTCAATGTCACATTACGTTGTTCATCGTAAAGTACATAATGTATGTACATTTGTATGTGCACACTATAGTGTACATGATTGTCGTGTGAATATGATTTATAAGCAAGATGTCTGTCAGCTAGGCAGGGCTAGATCTGTCACTAATGGGAGCAGCTTTTACACCCGGAAAGTGGGGGTTTCAACCCAAATCTCTCTGAATAAACAAGGGTGGTGGTGTCAACGGTGGATGGCTAGTGCTACGAGGCACCCTTTCCTTCCCTGTTAAGACCTGTGCAGCTCTCGCATCTTTCACTACCATATCCCACAATCCCTCTTTGATGGATTTAACTCGAGGCTGGGAAAGGATATTTTCCTAGTCCAAAACAAATATAATATTGCCATATTTGGCAACTCTGTGAGCCATCAAAAAGAAGATCATAAGAAAGAAAATTTGAGAAGAGATAGCTAAAGTTTTAAGTTGGCAATTCCTATACAAAAAGAGGTCATAAGAAAGAGAAATTGAGAGAGATCGCTATAGTTGGCAATTCCTATGCAAAAGGAGATCATAAGAAAGATAGATTTAGAGAGATTTGCTATAGTTGGCTATTCCTTGAACTATCAGAAAGATAATTATAAGAAAGAGAAATTGAGAGAGAAGAAAGAGAAGGCATCCCATTTATTCCATTTGTGAAGAGTGGGATCTTGAACCTCGCCCCCTCCACACCCCCTGGGCGATTTATCAGCCTCCTATATCTGGCTTTCTGCACCTCAGTGCGTCTACCAAACTCGGGAAGAGTCTCCCTGGGCTGGGGGGCAGGCAGGGGTGTGCTATAGTGGCTAGGTGTCTGCTGTTCAGCAGCTTGGGGTGCGCTATACCATTTGCTCCTGCCTGCCTGCCCGCCCGCCTGTCACCCTCTCGCCTCTCTTCTCACTCTCCGTCTCACCGCACTCTGCTCAAAATGCCCTCCTGACTTCCCTCTCTCCGTATCATCTTTCATATACGGCAGGGATGATGTGGTCATGCGCGTCTTCGTGCTGTAGTCTGTAGACAAAGAGGATCCCTTGGCCTGGATTTGACTGGGTTGTAATAGTGTGTCCAGTTGGCAAGGATGGGAAAAAATGGCCACAAAGGCACAAAAAGAATCAAACAAATTGTGACTCCTTTGTCACAGGTAGTTCATGTATTATTAACGTAGCTTGGCCTGTTGTATGGGTACTTCAAATACTGCTTACGAGAAAAAGATTTTTTAATTATACAATATACATGAAGTAAGATACTTAATTTGGTTTCAAACATATAATATGAATTAAAAAGAGTTAAGAAAATGTTGGTTTCTCTGGAAAAAACATTATTTCTCTGAAAAAAAACAGCCATATTGTGAACAGATGTGTCTTTTCACAATTGGTTGTTTATTTTACTGATCAAAGTAAAGTAATATATCATTGTTTGAAGTTGTGAATCTTATTAAAAAATACTGTATTGAGAAGTAGAAAATAGCATTATTTATTGACCTGAAAATAATCAGACAACATGTACCATAAATTATTTCAAATACTCTTTTATGAAGTTTATTGTAGTGTGTACAAAAGTATTTACTGAAGCCAGGGATTTTCTGTGACATTTTTTACTCTCTTTGGAGCGTTTGTGAGACTAAAGTGCCCCTATTTCCAGTTGATCTAACATTATATCTGTTTGTTTTCCTGACTTGCAGAACAACGCCAGTGCCAGGAACTGAATACATTACGATAGATGCGCCCATGAACAATGAAACGGCTATGCCAGGAGATTCTGTCACGCTATACTGCAGGATACGAGGCTACCCTAAGCTTACCTACTGGTGGTATCGGAACGACGCTATCATACGGGATGACATCGGACGCAACGTCCTACGAGAGTTCCCCGGGGGATCCTCGCTGACGATACGTGATGTGGGCACACTGGATACGGGGTCCTATAAATGCATCGCAGCAACGCGCAATCTGACCAAGTCCTTGCAAGGCTCCATCACCCTCAGTGCAAGTAAGTTTGGTTTTATTTCTGCATTTTTCCAAATAGTGCACAATATATACATTAAAAAGCATGCATATCAAGTTTAGGGGAAGTCTATATGGATTTAACGAGTTATATCTTGTATGAAATCTGTCTGGAACTAGTTGTACCCTTATCAGTCTTGGAGGTCTCGAGGCCGGCCTCGGCCTCGAGGCCGGCCTTGAGGCCGACTTTGCCAGGCCTCGGCCTCGGCCTTGGCCTCGTAATGCCGTGACTCGGACTCGTCCTCGGCCTCGTAGCATGCGGCCTCGGCCTCGATGACTCGAGGCCGGTTCGAGGCCGGAAGATTTCATAGAATCTGGTGAATTTAAGATTCAACATCTATTCACTATTTTGAAGTATTTTCCAATAATATTTCATTAAAAAAAAATAAAAATGTAAATCATACGATTGATAGTTAAGTTCATGCGCAGCTACGACCTACGTACGTACCGTACCCATCGATATCTCTCGATGTAATATAGTACGGTACAGTCAAAGATCCTACATACAGCGCTGCAGCGCTCTGATATACAGCGTGCGCACCCTAGAATTTGAAGATCTTGGTTGTTCAAAATTTTAAACAGCGTTGTTAGAGGGACCGGCTTAAACAGCGTTTTTGGTTGTTTAAAAAGTTGTTTAATTTGTTTTGCTGTGTATGCACAAGGCAAAGTAAGTTACGCAATGGCATGTGATCGATTAGATCACGATTATTTGGTAATACTGAAGTATCTCGAAAATACTTTTGCATTTTCATGAAATTCTCAGTCTTGGAGGTCTTGAGGCCGGCCTCGGCCTCGAGGCCGGCCTCGAGGCCGACTTTGCCAGGCCTCGGCCTCGGCCTTGGCCTCGTAATGCCGTGACTCGGACTCGTCCTCGGCCTCGACCATGGTGACTCGGACTCGGACTCGGCCTCGGACCATGGTGACTCGACTACAACACTGACCCTTATGCAACCTAGGGAATGTCTCACTGGATCAAACCAGTATTACATGGTACCAATTCTAGGAAAAGTCTGGATGGAACCAGTTGTACCCTTTATCAAGTCTATGGGAAGTCTAGATGGAACCAGTTGTAACCTGTATCAATTCTAGGGGGAAGTCTGGCTGGAAACAGCTGGGGGAAGTCTGGCTGGAAACAGCTGGGGGAACTCTATGTGGAACCAGCTATGGGAAGTTTTGACTGGATCAAACCACTTGTACCCTGTATCAAGTCTAGGCTCAGGATGAATCTGTTTGGAACCAGTTATACCCTGTAATTAATCTAGAGGAAGTTTCATGTAAGGGATGCAATGTTTTGGAACGATAGAGAAATATATCTTTACAGTCTAAATTTCCCTTGAACATTACAGTATATATCTGTTTCACTTGTGTTACTGGTGTTATTGCTTGAAAGGGCCAGTGCTTGAAAAAATAGTTCCATCCCATATACACTTTTTAGAAAATAGCTTCACATGACAGCTATGCAACATGTCTGTGTTCAAACTTCAAGTAAACACTGGGTTAGACAAGTAGGTTAGCCTTGCTTATAATCACCCCCTTTTTGTCCTGACACATAAATATAAAAAGCAAACACATTTTTAGGAAGTATACTTAATACTTTCTTTCAAGCCCCACTTAAAACTGTTTGTTGGATAACCTACTTCCCATGGAACTAATCCTAATGACAAATTTACAGGGTATTATAGAAGGGGATGGAAAAAAAGAGGGAGAGAAAACAGTTCTTTTGGGACAGTGGGGGTTACTGGAGAAGGTACCAGTCCTGGCTCACAATTGGAGCCCTTATTAGTTGGTAAAAGGGATGAATTTGTAACAAAATAAGACTTCAAGATACTTTTCTTTTGGGGGGGGGGGGGGGGGGGGGGTGGAGTGGGATATAGGGTTTTTGTGCAAAGCTGTAAGACAAACAACATACATGGTGCTAGGAATAATGGAGAGATTAGTTGAGGTGTCCTTAAGCACAGTAGGGTGGAATTCTCTCTCCCGGGCCCTGTTCCATTTGTCCAGACATGGTCCAATCTTTATTCAGGACAAGTAACCTCATCTGTCCAGTTTTTTGTCCTTCTTTTATGATTTCTCACTGTTAACATAGTATATACTATTATATAATAATAATGTTGTATTTATAAGGCACATAAGTATGTCTCTATGCGCTGTTAGAAATTGAAAATAAAAGGAAGGTTCAGCATACTAAACCGCTCAAAAAAAGTTCGGAAACTCAAATTTGATCGATCATATCTCTCGTATTTTTTAATAAGAATAGCATTCAAATAAAATATTCATGATCAAATATGATATCAACGGAAAGCCCAACAACTCTTCTGTATGAAAATGTGAAATTTATAATGATTTTTGTAAAGGGCGGCTGCAGGGAGATGAATGGGATGGAGCCTCAAAAGTGACCCATTTTGAAACGCTCTGATTTCATTCATGCGTTTTCAATTGAATTCCTCTCATTCATGGCCAACTCATTCAAGTCGCATTACATCCTCTACACAATGGTATACAGATACCGACACCAAATCAGAGCGTTTTGAAATGGGTCACTTTTGAGGCTCCCCCACATTCATCTCCCTGCAGCCGCCCTTTACAAAAATCATTATGAATGTCACATGTTCATACAGAAGAGTTGTTGGGCTTTCCGTTGATATCAATTTAAATCATGAATATTTTATTTGAAATGCTAAAAAATCCTCCCAAAAGCTCGAAAAAAATGCAACGCTCTGATTTTTTGTCAACTCCATATCTTTTTGTCTGAGTTCACACTCGACCCATCTCCATATTCCGGTTCGCTGCACACACCCATTTGCATAATCCTTACGATTAATATGCCATCGTAATGAAGAGATAATTTCCATTAAAATGGTATCCAATTCAACAATTTTTATGAATGGAAAGGGTGGCAGTATTCAATAGAATGTTAACCTTTAGAAAACTGATCAACACAATCATGCACTCGTAAATTGAATGCCTTGGGGCCATTTTGCGAGATTTCACTTCCTGCCTCCCCCTATTCTCTGGGCTACTGCCATCGCCCCAATTGCATAATCACTACACATAATGCACCGTTTGTATAATGAGGCTTTATTGTGAACCGATTTCGAGTATTCTTATTAAAAAATACGAGAGATATGATCGATGAAACTTGAGTTTCCGAACTTTTTTTGAGGGGTTTATATTGTGTAGTAACTTAAATAACATTATATCAGACTATTATATGTGTATCAGAAAGATGCCATCCTGAATTTTGGTCATAAATGCAGACATACTAAGTATTTTGCCTGACATCTACAATACAAAGGAGAAAGAAAATCAGTACTGATCTAGTATGAATGATGCATAGATCTACATTATTAAAGGATGGGAGGCAGGGGGAACATAAACAAGTATTTTTGGCGGCTACTTCTCACCCCTGCCTGCATTAAATAGCAATGCAGATTAGATTTGTATTGAGCTGTATTAATGTATGCACATGAAGCAGTGAATAAAATACACTCAGGGCCAAGATGCCCCATACATGTAAATGCCAAAAAGAGTCCCTAAAATCATAAAAGAGCCCCTGTAAATTTGCATATATAGAGTTCAATGCAAAACAACTTTAGAGTGCTATTTTCATGCAGGCGAGCTCGACAAGTAGCCCCCCCCCCCTCCCCCCCCCCCCCCCCCCCCCCCCCCCCCAAAAAAAGATTTTAATTTTCCCTGTTTGCAAGGCTTCTTTTGCAGCTTAGTGGGTTAAATAACTCTGAGCCCGATCTACTGGTTTCACTGATGGGAGGAAACGGTCACTCAACACTGCTAGTGGAGTGCAAACCTTTCTGGGGAGCATTAGGCGGCCAGCTTAGTAGTGGCAAGTCTTTTGTTGATTGGCCAAATGCTAATTATAATCCCTCATTGCTGAAACCAGCATAACATCTGATTGAAATAATCTTTTTAAATGTTGTTTTCCAACATCCTGTAATCTATGTTGTGTCAGTTGTTGGTTTTGTTCTAGATATTTTGTTCACCCAAAGTCAAGTCATATTATCAATGTTCAACAAAATATATTATGAAGCCCGTTTAAAAAACATTGATTAGTTATTTGGAAATTGAAGACCTTTATTAAATAAGGTTAGAAACGAATCCATTTTGGAATGTAAATGTATAATTAGAAAAACAAATTTATACAAGTTAGTAACAGAGGCGAGTATGTATTGTTTAAACTATTAGTTCAGATTCGTAAAATAGATGCGCGGTGCCATCTTGCCAATACCCAGTGCACAGGGCATGCCTAGTTCAAAATGGCGATCTACAGTGTGGCGTTCCCATGCTTGACACCCTTTAATCTAAACACATCTGGCAAGGGGAAGAGGTGGTGGGGGCTCTAAATCTCCCCCCTGTGAGCTGCATGCTGCCTACCATGCAACTCATCACCAAGTCATCTGGTACAAACCCTCATACTAATGTTGCTTTCATGCTGGACAAATTTCTATCGGATGCGTCCGGACGCATCCGATGAAACGTCCAGCATGAATGCTACAGAGGTGAAAAAGCCGATAGAATAGGCGATGAAAAGAAGAGAAAAAGGCGATTGTTTTCTCCTACTTTAGAGCAGGAGAAATTCACTTTCTATCGGTGTCACTCCGATAGAATCGTCAGCATGAATTGGTTCGGGGAAAAAACACCGATTAAAACGGTCAAAGGTCGTGACCTTGTTCCGGCTAACGCAGTGCAGCGCGTGCTTTTTTTCGGAACACGGCGTGCGATAATATTATGCATAGCTAGCTCGTGTGTAAAGCGATTGCGCAACAATTCTTCACTTCCGGCGGGTGAAAGCAAAAGGCGATTAAATTCCCTCCACTATGAACGCTACAGAGGGGAAGTTGCGAATTGCCCGTTGTTGACATAAGAAATTCTATCGGACTTTTCTATCGGTATTTTCTCCCGTTTGCCAAGCTTGAAAAGGGTATAAGCTGCCTTTAAAAGGACCCACCACCCAAAAATAATATTTGTATAAATGAAAGGTAATTGTTTTGGTAGTCTGTTCTACCTACACGTGCAGAAAAATTGGCTTCCAGATAAAAATGTAATAATTTGAAAAACTCATCACCATACTAGCTAAGTGTTCATGGGTCTGCATACAAAGACTATGGCTATTGTATAGGACGTAAATGTCTTTGTGGCTCTTTTGTCTCCTAACGTACGCGTGAATAGAGTTGGCGCACTCGTGGGCAATTTGCGCAAAGGGAACCATGAGGCCATAATGGTTCCGTAAGTGCTGGTGATTAATTGCATTGTTTATGAATACCACAACACTTTGCAAAGTGTTGTACACCTATTTAATCAAACACTGATACCAAAACACATAAAGACTGTGTTGTCCTTTGCGGTGGTGGTCCCCTTTAAAACCAACTCACACTTGGTCATGAACTCTGGGTGCTAAGGTTGCTATCACTCCAGCGTAGCACTAGAAAAAGGGGAGTTTATATTAGCAGAAGTAATATTTTGAAACTCATTGAATAAGCTGGGATATAAGTACATCATCACCTAGCTACATGTACACTGTTCTTTTTTCCCAATCCAGGTTTTTTTTTGTGTGTGTGTAGATATATAGGATCTGCAAGGACACAATCGCATGTTTTTCACACTTGATGTTTTATCACACATACATTTCCCTCAGGTTTACAACTGTAGCCTACTTATTTCCAACAGGTGTCTTGCGAAGTAATGTGATGCGAACATTTATAGAACTCTGGGGAAATCATATATATATATGATATAAACAGTATCCATATTGTTCAATAAACTGGATTCAAGCATTGTGAACATTTTATCTGATTGTCTTCAATCATATACCATGATGTATACTCAACTTCGGGGTTCTTTTGATTTGTTTGACTTTGGTACTTTTAGGCAAATTGGACAAATATTTATGGACATAAAAATTACTGTTTAAAAAAAACAAAAAAATTGTCAGTCATAATGCTTTTGTTGATTCATATCATATCATATTTGCTTTCTGCCAGTAGTACCAGTAAACTGAGAAGTAGTTTACTATCTTTCTTAACAAATTTAAAGCAAAAAACAGATAAATTGCAGAACACACACATTCATTTCATATTTCATTTATTTAGGATTTTTCAAAAAGTATGTATCATTTCAGACTTACTAATTGTTTAAAACATTGGTTGATGTAGTGGAAATATGGAAAGATATTCGAGAGATAAGTATATTTCTGAAGACATACATAGATACGTGTAGTTGCAGATATTTTGATTCTTTCAAGTAATTCAAATCTCAACAAGTATGTCAGTTTGTTATGGCAGTAACCAAATGCTTCTGCTCTGCTAATGTAAATCCCTGCAGTAACTGTGGATGGATGATCCCAATGTTTCATATGATACTGTGTGTAAACAAAGCAGCCGTCAGGTTGATATCCCCTGGTCACTCACCCTTTCCACTGTATCTGACTGTCTGTCTGCCTTAGACACACAGTGGGGGCGGTGTTCACACGCAAACTTAAATGTGAATGACAGTAGTGGGAAATGCCCCACCCTCTAGAAATGAAATGTACGCTCATATTACCAACCGTGTGAAAGAATATAGTTTTACTAATATATAGGATTATAAAAATTTGGCCAAGAAACCGCCTATTAATAGAAATATTTGCAAAATTATATATTGATCTGTTGCGGATAGATATCGCCAACGCGGAATCGCGCATACGCTACGTGCATTATTGATCATGTGCGTTCGCTATACGGGCTTGTCCCCAGCTTGTTGATATCTCCAGTCCAGCGCTAGCGGCGCGGACAGGTGCGAACGGGCGGTGGATTTATACATTTCACGGGCGGGTATTGGATTTCTTCCGATATTTCTGCATTTAACGCATCGTTAGGTTCAGATTTTACCACACAAGCCCTTTTTAGATACTTATTCAACAATATTGACCAATTATAAACGTTTTCTGTAACTTTCCCAAAACTGTTATTCACCTATAACAATTTTGATTATAGGAAATTTCGGCTGTCGTCTTGATCAGCCTAATGAAATACCAATCACACAGATGAGCTTTCATGCTAATATTATTCAACTTTTTTGAGCCCCAAAACAAACACAATTCTGCAAATTAATACCAATGTTAAAGAAGAGGCATGTACGTTGGTTTGTAAAAAAAGCAACAACATATTTTCAAGATTATGATTTTGCTCTCTGAAATTCATGTACACTATTATGCAAATATTATGCAAGTACCCCGGGGTACCGTTGTACCCCGGGGTACCGTTGTACTCCGGTATCCTGCATTGTGTAGCGCCATCTTGTGTCCACCCGAAGTACAACCGTACCGCAGAGCAATCATGGACGCCGTATTGCGTTGTGCATGCAGCGCTTGTATGCAAGCTACCACGGCCACAAAGAGAGCATTTTGAACGTAAATAAAGCATAACGAAAATAATTTCACACTCTTTGGTACCCCAGTGTACAGCTCTGAAAAATAAATAAATAATTAAACAAAATGGCGGATTTTCATTTGGTACCCCAGGTTACCATTTATGTCATCAAATAGTGCATGGTTTGGACTTTGGTATATATACCAGAATATACACCGATACATTTTGAATTTCTCAAGTGCATTTGTATTGCATCAAGGACGTAGGCCGAGTGTGATATTATTAACTGGAGTCATGTTATTTGTAATGCATAGCATTGCTTTGTCACTCCATGGACCCTACTCACCTCATGAGCAAAATGTTTCAATCTCACCTGGGAATACTTCATTGCATTCACTGAAACTAAGAGCCCTTTCACACACGGGCCAAATCGTGATTGCAATCATGTTTACAATCACGTGATTTTGTTGCTGACCTTTCACACGGGGAAAAAGTCTTTGCGCAGAACGTGATTAGAATCGCGATTCTGGAGACGTGTTTTATGCGTACTTGTTAATCAAACAAGGAGAGCACTAGCACTGCACTGCATGCACTGCACTCAAAGCGATTACTTAGCGCACAGTTTATCGGCGGAAGTTCATGTAAGGCCACATACATATATGCTCCCAAATCGTGTTTTGGAGGAATCCATTCACACGAGAGAATCGATTAGAAAACACCTCCGGATCACGATTAGAGCAATTTCGTGATTCTAGTTTGCTTTTACACGGATACAAATTACCGTGATTGTAGTGAAAAATGATTCCAATCGTGATAGCAATCACGATTTGGCCCATGTGTGAAAGGGCTCTAACACAGAAATCTTTGGCATTTTCCCTGGTACCAAGCCTGTAGGCTGTACCAAGTCTGTACCAAGCCATAGGAATGTTATATGTTGCATTTTCTTTAGTTTCATACTGTAAATTGCTACTCATTTTAAAAGAGTGGCACAATCTGATTTACAGGGAAAATAGAGCAGATAGACATAGTGCCATGAAGCATTTTGCTTGGGGTAGAGGATATTGGCTGGGTAAACATGAAGTGTAAGTTAAACCTATACTTTAGCCTAAGTCCCATTCACCTCATTATTAGCTAAATATTGTGCTAACAAGCATGTGAACCTGTAGGCATTCTTGTACATCTTCTGTATACTGCCCCATTGTGACATACAAAAGTCACATTATTAGGAGATACATGATACATTACATGTAGCATAGAGATGGGATAGGATATAGGGACCATAGAAATGAACCGCATCAGAAGGGTGTTTCACTAACACAAAAATAGATTTAATTTTAGCATCAATGTTGTAGTGATAATCCTCCCATTGAAAATATGCTAAAATTAATTTGAATTACTGTTTGTGAAACACCCCCCCAGAAATCAGCTACATCGTACATGTATGATGTAACCAAGGAGTTACCATCGATGGAGTCACAACTGTCACTAATCTCTGTCTTTATTCTAAAGGCGAACAAAAGGAGAAGTGGGGCTTTGCGGTTTATTTGAAGTTCGATCTTCGATGCCGCCGAGTGAAACCAACGACTTGCTAATTAATTCCTGACGATTTTTTAATTTCATGATAATTCAACGAATTTTCATTTATTTGTGACTATTGCATGATTAGTAGAGACTTGATGAACGCGTCGTCAAATAGAGATGTAATTGTAATAATTTCCTACATGAATTGAGAAAAAATCCAGATATATCTTGAATTAATATGATTCTTTGAAGCATTGTTTATCCACTTTCGATCATTTTCGACAAATTGACATCAACACAAAATAATCTTGAGATATCACTCTAATTGATAAGATACGTCGCAATAGTGCCAACACATGCCAACCACGTTAATTTTCATCATGAATATTTCAATTTCCACACATTTTTTTATTTCGCGCGCATTTGCTATCTATAATAAAGAAGTACTCGAATTAGTTGAGTTCGGGTTTGCGAAAAGTTATTATAATAACAAAGCACACCTCTCTTTGAAATGTGCCAATGCGTATGTAATCAACCGAAACGTATTTGTGTTTCCACCTGCAAGTTAAGTTCAGGTCCCATTCAAATGAGCACATTCACTGCATAGTTTACAGTGGCGGCATCGAACATCTAGTAAAGGATTTGAATCTGTTGTGACTCCATCTATATAATAGCTCTTTGTTTATATTAATGTTATAATTGTACTGTTGGGATAATTGGTTGAGAAATATGTAACTTATTTCTTTTTATTCCTTAGGTTTATCCGGATTTTGATAATTTATGCCAAAATTATAATTGTGCATGCCCACGTTTACTCTGTTTAATTATTAAACGAATGTTTTTTTTAATTACTCAATTTGTCATTCTTTATACTCTTACATTTTATTATTTTGTGGTGTACACTCCATGATAGTATATCCCTGGCTCAGTTTATTATTCCTAGCTACTGTATAAGCAGGTGTAAACTGTATTGGTTATTACATGTGCATATGGTGTATTTTGTTATACGGTGGGAGCCCAATATTGCGAGAACTGGTATGACGATGTACCTTATGGTGATAAGGTTTAATATTTTCTTTGGTCGGGTTACATTTTGTTTTTGTGTATTGTTAAAAGACTGCAGATGGTAACCTAGTGTCTGAGGCTTCAGACAGTCAGACAGGATTTTATGATCATAGTCCCCAGGATCTCATTATACTGAGTTTCGCCTGTATTGCTCTTCCAGCCTACTACACGTACTTGTTGTTTTATAAAGTACTAGCAAATTACCCGTCACCAGATCTTTGAGTGAGATATGTTGAATGTTGTATTTTTGTAACTCTTTATTTTTTGTATATGTCCGAGTGTAAACAAACATAAGTAATTGATTCTTTGTTTATATGGTTATAATAATTAAGATGGACAAAATTATTGTTAAGGGGACCACCAGGCAAATAACAACACATTATTATATGTTTTAGTACCGTTTTGTGATATCAAATAGATACCCAACATTTTGAAAAGGGTAGTGTAATTCATAAACAAAGCAATTAATTTCTATGTTTTCGAAACCGAGACCAGGTTGGCTTACTTTCAAAATTTTCGAGACCGAGACCAAGTACCGTCAAACTTGAAAACCCCTCTCAGCAAAGCCGAGACCAAGTACTTTTAAATTTTTCGAGCCAGCGACCGGAGATCTTCAAAAATTGTGTGGGCCGAGACCAGGTTTTAGTCGGTCGAGATCAGGTTTTAGTCGGTCGAGACCAGGTTTTAGACGGTCGAGACCGCTTAAAAGTAGTCCCGAGACCCGCTAAAATTTTAAAAGGGGGGGCGGGGGGGTTCAACCCCCCTATTTGGTCAGAGGGGGGGGGGGGGGGGGGTTTGAACCCCCCAAATCCCCCCTGGGTACGCCTATGGTAGTAGTAGTAGTAGTAATAGAAGTAGTAGTAGTATTAGTAGTAGTAGTAGAAGTAGTAGTAGTATTGTAGGTAGTCATCGGCGTACCCAGGGGGGGGGTTCGAACCTCCCCCCCCCCCCCCCCCTTTGACAAAAAAATGCCGTTTTGGGGGGTTTGAAACCCCCCCCCCCCCCTTTTCAAATCTTAACTGGTCTTGAGACCACATTTTAGCGGTCTCGACCGTCATTATCGATGGTCTCGGCCTCGAAAGTGTCAAAAAGTTTCGGTTTCGGCTTTGAAAATTTTCTACGACCACCACCTCCCCCCCCCCCCCCCCTCGCTTATTACAGGATTCTCATCCAATGGGTCATGGTCTCGTTCTCAAAAATGTCGAAAATTCTCGGTCTCGAATTCAAAGATTTTCTTCGACTACCCCCCCCCCCCCCCCCCCCCAATGAGTCTTGGTCTCGGCCTTGAAAATTTGGGACTGGACCTGGTCTCAGTCTCGAAAATGTCGAAACATTCTTCGGTCTAGGCTTCAAAAATTCTGTATGACTATTTTCAGAAAATCTTTTACGAATCCTGTACGAATTGGCAAGGAAAAATAACCCTAATTCTTGCACAAGTAGGCTACAGCTTTTTATACTTGAATACAAAAATAAATACTTATGTACTTCGAATAGACATATTTTACAAAACGCCTTTCTCAATATTTCAACTTTCAAGTGCAAGTGAACAACATATTTTGGTAGCCCCAATGTTTTCCTTCGAATTTTACGAATATGGTGTTGAAACAACACTCGGTATAATGATGAAACAAAAATGCACCGATCGTCAGTCAGTCACTCACGCATACAGCGTACGTATGCCGTGTCTTGCCATTGGTATGGGTAAATACGTCGAGTCGAAGCATTCCGCACCCTTGTTCGCTACCGACCAAATACTGAATTTGACAATTGAAAACAACGAACACCATATAACTATCTAAATACAAAATTATGTTCCCACAAGGAGATAATCAATGTCAGTCTTGTTTCGCTTCAAAAATAAAATATCAAATTGCGATCGCGTCGCTTTCGCATCGCTTTGAATACCGTACCCATATAGTAAGCAAATAATTACCGTTGGTGAAGGTGATGGGACAAACTATCACGTCCGAGGCGATCTGGATGTAGCTATCTTTCCGAAGCGAAGCTGAGGAAAGATAGCGTATACATTCAGATCGCCGAGGAAGTGATAGTTTGCCATCGCCTGAAACCAAAAGGTGATTATTTGCTTTATATTCCTCATCTTCTAGATCTTCTAGATCTAGTACTAGTCTACTTTTACTGTGTTACTAGGTTTGATCTACTTACCAATATGTTATTCCATGACAATTCCATAACAGTTCAACATGCAAATTCTTTTCACCCCTGTTCGCACAATTGGTCATAATGTCGATGAAATTGAAAACTTTACGTTGTAGTCCACAAGGAGAGTCCTGGACCTGGTCTATAGACTAGACTGTCTTGAATCGTGTTCATGCCGGTTTCACTGACAGGCCGTTTTACATTGGCTTTCCCCTCTTCCTTGAGTTTCCGAAGAACAGTTTTGAACACTCGACCAGGTTTCGCAAAGTTGGTATCCTTGATAATGTCTATGTCTCGCAAATTCAAAAAATGTCTCTGCAGACCACATACCTCAAAGCTTGTAGAGATTTCTTACTGTATGACTCACCATTTCGCGATTTCACACCAGCATACAATCTCCCCAACACTTGGTCTAGCGATTTCAAGTCCATGTCAGACAGTTTGTCAAAATGTATGATTCCCGCATCGCAATAATCTTGGAACACTTTCAGGCTGAACTTAAGTTGTCGCTTTGTATTTTTACTTTCACTCTCCAGTAAAAACGTGTCCATTTCATCCTCATCCAAAAGCTCAAACCTTATGTTTGTGGCCGCCATTTTAGTAGAGTACACAGAACGAGTATGCAAACAGTGTATGTACGATAATGCTCGCCCCGGCCAATGCATTGTGTTTTCCGAACAGCTGATCGACGCCTCTGATGTACAGTGCATAGTGTATGCAGTGTACTACACGTATACCGTATGCACAACGAATACAATTAAATTTGTAATTCGCGCGCATAGAGTTATCGCGCCACTTATTGGTATTCAATTCAATGCAACCGCGGAGTGTAGATAGTACTTTTTATCTAGTGAGTGCAACGCACTTTCACCCAAGATATCTACAGAGTGTAACGATGGGCGAAACTATATTTCATCACGTGATTAACTTTTGACCAATCGTAGAGCAAGATTCTTAGTATGTGGAATATAATAAGCAAATAATTACCGTTGGTGAAGGTGATGGGACAAACTATCACGTCCGAGGCGATCTGGATGTAGCTATCTTTCCGAAGCGAAGCTGAGGAAAGATAGCGTATACATTCAGATCGCCGAGGAAGTGATAGTTTGCCATCGCCTGAAACCAAAAGGTGATTATTTGCTTTATATTCCTCATCTTCTAGATCTTCTAGATCTAGTACTAGTCTACTTTTACTGTGTTACTAGGTTTGATCTACTTACCAATATGTTATTCCATGACAATTCCATAACAGTTCAACATGCAAATTCTTTTCACCCCTGTTCGCACAATTGGTCATAATGTCGATGAAATTGAAAACTTTACGTTGTAGTCCACAAGGAGAGTCCTGGACCTGGTCTATAGACTAGACTGTCTTGAATCGTGTTCATGCCGGTTTCACTGACAGGCCGTTTTACATTGGCTTTCCCCTCTTCCTTGAGTTTCCGAAGAACAGTTTTGAACACTCGACCAGGTTTCGCAAAGTTGGTATCCTTGATAATGTCTATGTCTCGCAAATTCAAAAAATGTCTCTGCAGACCACATACCTCAAAGCTTGTAGAGATTTCTTACTGTATGACTCACCATTTCGCGATTTCACACCAGCATACAATCTCCCCAACACTTGGTCTAGCGATTTCAAGTCCATGTCAGACAGTTTGTCAAAATGTATGATTCCCGCATCGCAATAATCTTGGAACACTTTCAGGCTGAACTTAAGTTGTCGCTTTGTATTTTTACTTTCACTCTCCAGTAAAAACGTGTCCATTTCATCCTCATCCAAAAGCTCAAACCTTATGTTTGTGGCCGCCATTTTAGTAGAGTACACAGAACGAGTATGCAAACAGTGTATGTACGATAATGCTCGCCCCGGCCAATGCATTGTGTTTTCCGAACAGCTGATCGACGCCTCTGATGTACAGTGCATAGTGTATGCAGTGTACTACACGTATACCGTATGCACAACGAATACAATTAAATTTGTAATTCGCGCGCATAGAGTTATCGCGCCACTTATTGGTATTCAATTCAATGCAACCGCGGAGTGTAGATAGTACTTTTTATCTAGTGAGTGCAACGCACTTTCACCCAAGATATCTACAGAGTGTAACGATGGGCGAAACTATATTTCATCACGTGATTAACTTTTGACCAATCGTAGAGCAAGATTCTTAGTATGTGGAATATAATACGCAATACATGCAGGCCGGTGCACATATATTTGTACTGTACCAGTGCTGCAGTGCATTGCGTACGTGCGGTGCTGTATGGTATAATTTTGCTGTAAAACTTGTTCTATGTTTGAGGTATCCCTTAGGTTAGTAAAAACGCACTATGGGTTTGTTCTTCGCCCGCACGTAACAAACCGGTAGAAGCTGCATCGCGATTTATTGCCCATACATGGCTTAAAAACAGCCAATTCTGGACAAATCTTGACGACCGACACAAACACCGTCCTCTTATTATAATATAGATACAATTTCCCATGTTATTCATTACATGACACCATATACCTATGCTAATTTTGGTCAGGTGTTATTACTTGTCTACTGTTTATATTTCTCTCACACTGCTGATACTCCTTGCCCACGGGTATGTATTAGTCTGATACAGGTTTTTTAGTCATTGTATAGATTGTGTATTTGTATAATACATATTTTAGACTTCATTATCAGGTACACATCATTTGCTCGCAGAGTTTGTTCTCCACTTAAGCGTACATGTATGTTATGTCCGTATCAAGGTAAAATGTCTCTGCCTGCTTTGTATTATAATGCATTGTTTTAAAAATGTGTGTATTTGTATGTGGGTTCCCCTATATACTCAACCTACTTGCTTGGTGTCACACTCGCACATTTTATTATCATGATTATACTCGGCACTCTGCTCGACATACATCCTGGGATAGTCCATGCCCGTTGGAATCATTTTGGTTCTTCCCATTCGGTTTAGCTGTGGGGACAATATTTCCATGTACATGCATACTAATTCCTGTAGGGTTGTTCTTTTTCGCGTTAAGTCAATTTATATGTACATGTATTTGTAGTATAGTTTTTGGTGCGGCTTGCACTCTAAATTACAAGGATTTAAAATTAAATCTATTAGATTTACTTTCAAATCTTTCTTCGGCTGTGGTTAGGGACCAGCCGATCATGATTTAAAATAAATCTTTTGTTGGATTTAAAAAAATATAAATCCAGATAGATTAAAAATGAAGCCCTTTTGGATTTGTTTTATGTTGATCTTATTAGGCCCCAGGCGAGTTCATGGCATCATAATGAATTATTCATAATCAGTGATGCAGGCCACAATTTTCAGTTTTTAGTTTACTGTGCATGATACATTTACTAAATAAAGCGCTACTCACCAATTATCATGGCAAAAGAAAAAAATAGAAGACTAAGAGAGGATTCGAACCCGTGACACCGAGCGTGGAGGTCCACAGCGTGACCACTACGCTACGTAAATCGATGATGGAAAGAGTGGTCTCATTGTAATCATATCCTTAACTCTAACCAAAACCGTAATCCTAGTTATGAATATTCATGAGTATAAAACTAAGAAAACTGAGCTTCAGAATACCGCAGTAAGTCACGTGTGAAATATCTCTGTTCTCATTCGTCAAATCTCCGATAACCTGGCGTTATTTTCCAATCCTTTGATGGATTGAAAATCACACCTTGGCCTTCGATTAACAATTGCTTTCGCGCGACTTTTTAAGTCTCCATAGATTTACAAATAATCTAAGTGTATTTATATTTGTTTTAATCCAAGCTACGATTTAGATTTTAAATCCCTGTAATTTAGAGTGTGAGGATGTATGGTTACATCTTTCTTGTTTTTTCTGCTCTTGATATATTCATGTACTGCATGTTGTGTCCATACTATTATATTCCTTTTCTTGTCGGTCGCTAACGACCTCCATACTCTGCCCATCGTGAAATAGTAGTGTTCAGTTCATATGCATTTTGCACCACGTATGTAGATTCAGGAGAATATGTTATGGATGGATCCATTTGTTAATAGGTACTTGCTGTGATTTATTGTAATGTTTATAGGTTTACTACAGTCGCATGCTTTCCCTGCCTTCACTTGTGTTAAAGATTTATATTCCCTGTTTGACAGAGCTCAGTTTTTCCTCTCTGCCATGCAAGTGATGCAACCCACTGACGTTTCCCCCCCCCCTTTTTTTGTCACACAGCTCATGTGTTTTCGTCGTCGGTTCTTTACCGTTGTTTATAACATGCTTACGTCATGCATTTTGCTTTTTATGGCACAGAGGAGGAAGTGGCATGTGTGTTTGATTATTTGTTCTTACATAATTCATACACATATAGGCAGATGGCGTAGTAATTATGATTGTTGATAGCTACGTAGACGGTAGACGTGATGTTAGCCCAGCTTTTCGCAACATGTTTTTTTTATTTGTATTGATTCTTGTTAATAAGAGTGACATTGATAGGTGGAACATATCTCTGAAATTGTTTTAACTTGTTGAGGTTAGACTTAATTATGAAAGCCATAGTTGCATGTGCTTCAAGTAAATATTTTTAGATTAGTATTTTAATGATGTAATTATTGTGGTTTGATGTATCATTAATTCAGGATGTCGGTTATGTAAGTGATACAGGCTCTGGCTTAACTATTTGGCTAAGTACTATATGTGCTATGACATACAGTCTATTGTTTATTGGATCGCTTAAATGTGATGCCACAAGCTGCTTGATATTTATTGTCAGCTATTTACCGTAGCCACTACTTCTATTAGTTGATTATTGATATTTTAATGACCAAGTTAAATACACCGATGTTTGTTATCATGTTGGCTTGTTAGTTTGACTTTGATATTATTAATGAAGTGATGTTATTTCATTCCCCAATCAAAGGGGGAAGAAAATGAGTCATGCCAGTATGAGTTAATTGTGTTCAATTAGTAGTATTGTGTTTGCCACATATGGCGTTCCATAGATGTTATTGTTATTTGTTATGCATGTTATGCATTGAGATACCGTTGGCGTTGTCTCGGTCGCGGCTAATAAACAACTCCTAACCTGTACACTTAATCGTCTGATGTTTCATCTTTTTCTCCTGGCGATGTATAAATAGAAAACAACAATATATATTTAAGTACAAACCGTGATCCAAAATTTGGACGGATTATAATGATTATGTAGGCCGCATGACGTTGCCGCGTTACAAACATCATGTCACATGATGTCACGTGACCACATCCCTTTTTATTTCATCATTTTGATAACAAACATACTCTGTTCCGTTAAGTAATTCATAAACAGTGAGGTTACTTTACGATCTATATACAGTTATTATATTACAATGTTATTACGATGGTTGTATTTGTTTTAAATTCTAATATGAGGCGGATGTGGTGGAACCGGGCGGGTCACCTGGTAGGGATCCCGGATTTTGCTGCTGGTGAGGTGGATGTGGCGGAACCGGGCGAGTCATCTGGTAGGTAGCAGCCGGATTTGGCTGCTGGAGAGGTGGATGTGGTGGAACCTGGCGAGTCATCTGGTAGGTATAGCAGCTATATTAAATGCAACTTTTATCTCTAGATCAGATTAATTTAAAAAGTCGGTCATGATGTTCTGATGTTTCAGCTGGCAAAACTTTTATTTCAAGAGGTACTGATAGCAAGTTTGAATGGTCTGCCCGTGAAGGAACACTGAATAATTCTGATTACTTTTATACTATCATTGGTTCAGTTTTATCGAGTATACCGAGTTTACCGAGACAGTTTAAATAATATTCAGCTTTAAATTTTCTGACTCTGGGTTATACAAGTTGCAGACACCTGTCAATCCACCCACTACCAGTCACCAACCATTGGACATTGAATGATTATGATCAATAATTGTTATACTTTCACTGGTTCAGTTTCACCGAGACGGGGATCCGCAAATACGATTCTGCGTTAAACTGTCAACCTCTGGGTTGTAGTGGAAAGAATCAGTCCAGCTTGACCATTACAGGGAATATCATGAAATCATATTGTTTTTTTTGGTTTAAGCTTTCAACCTCTGACTCTGTTTTATAGTTGCAGATACCAGTCCAGCTATACAGCGAATATAATTATAATAGTGACATATTTTTCTGCTTTAAACTTTCAACCTCTGACGTGGGATTATAGTTGGCCGACGCATCCACTTTGACACTGACGTTCTATCCGTTTTGGATTTGGTTAATACTATACAAATATCTTTTAGAGAGACGGGGGGAGCATATACAGTCATTATCAAGTAAGTGAAACTTCTTATTTTAAAATAATCCTTAACACGAACTACGTATCCTCATGTTGTCCCTTAATTGTATTTCACATCATAGAAATGGTTTGTAAGGTATAACGAAGATACGTTTTCATGGTTTTTAAACGATATTGAAGTAGTATGAATGGTAATCGAATATCCCAAACCTTCAATACAGATTCTTATCCGTTAAATGACACTAACGTATATGGTAAGTGTTCCATTTTGATTCATATCCAATTCGTGAAACATGATATGATTGTTTGGGTTAAAGGGATAGTTGAGTTTTGGTATAGAGGGCGCTACACAAAATAATTATTTTGTGAGATAATGACAAACTGAGTGTCAAATTTGAAAGAGCATACAGTTTTAATGGCAGAATAAACTGTATTTTGATCAAATTCGGTTCGGAGACAGCTGAAATATCCGTAAAAATAACGATTATTAATTATTGTGGGGCCCCACAATAATTCAATCATTTTGAACCAGCCGTTGAAAAGAAAAAAATGCTTACACTTTTCAACAATTTACAAAATATGTTTTTAAATATTTGTTGATGATCTCTCTATTTAATCATTATTTTTAACAAAACATCACATGCACAATTTGTTTAAATTAAAAATGGTTCACACCAATGAGTTTTTAGCTGCTCTTTTTTAATGATAACAGGCTTTTTACTAAGTCGTTTGTAATTTTTGTTTATACCTGGTGGAGCATGGTGGAGTTATAACTATTAGTTTATAACTAAATGTTCACCTTTTTTGTTGTTCGGAGCACAGTTACAGCACTTGGCCAACTGGCTCGTATTTATCTATCAAACTGGACTTATATACGTTAATCCTTGATTGAAATTGATGAAGATCAATTTATATATTTGTTAATGCTGACAAGTAATGAATTTCAGACAATTGTTGTAATACAAAAAGACTGCTAAAAATTTGTTTTGAGGAGCATCGAGTTCATGTAGTATGTACACATTTATTGACAGAAGCAAACCTGTTTCCTGTGTAGTTAGCTGTTTAATACATAATTCGTACGTAGGAAAGAACTTTCACAATTTCTCAGCAATATCTTATCAAATAAAAATAGACAACTGATATATAAATCCACACCTATAATTGCACAGTATGGACCTGTATAGAGATAATGTTTTGTTTACTAGAAAGTTCTTTTTCCTGAACAATTCTGATGAAAGTTTAATGTTAACATAATTATTTAAAACCATGTTTCATACTGCATGATGACAATTATGGTATCAAGCCTGTAAAATACACTCCACAGTGCAGTCGTGCGCATCCCTATACACGTTTTCCAGTGTATGTAGATGAATAATATGAAAACATATGAGATTGCAATAATTGTTCATAAATATTAATATGCGTGGGGTTATCTACGTATGCATGATTATGTGGCAGATGTGACTGTGTATGTGTCTCTTTATTTTATTATACGAGTATTTGTGTGTTTATCTGATTTTCATCAAATTTTCACCTATTATGCCTCTTATTCTGCTTATTCAAATAACGAATGGTTTTATCAAGCCCGGAATACCCCTTTAATTGCAACGTACAATCGATTGTATCTCTTTCTGCAACGGGGCCCTGGTCTGCATAATAAGACTATCACCTATCTGAGAACATGAGAAGTTGATATGCATGATCCTTTATGATAACATCTCTAGTCTATGTCTCCCGACCCTTGACTGAGTATTAGCATTAGTTATGAAGATATGATGGCACAAAATATGACATCAAATCTTCATAATAATAATAATAAATAATAGTGGATACTTATATAGCGCACGTTCCGTCTTTCGACGCTCGCGGCGCTTAGAGAAAAAGAAAACAAATAAACAAACAAACAGACAGACATACAAAAACAAATTAGAGTACACCTATTGTTCAAATAAATAAGTTTTCAACAGAGTTTTAAAGGTATCTACGGAAGGTGATTGGCGAATTTCAATGGGGAGATCATTCCAATGTTTTGGGCCAAGGTATGAGAAGGAACGATCTCCCCATGAGCGTTTTACTCTGGGTACTTGGAGGGATTGTGTGTTAGGCGAGCGAAGACTACGTGAAGGTGTGTACATTGTGAGGCTATTTTGTAAGTAGGCAGGGGCAGATGAATGAAGTGAATGATATACAAGTAATATAATTTTAAAAATAATGCGTTTCTCAACAGGAAGCCAATGGAGGGATTGAAGGATTGGTGTTATGTGTGAAGACTTCTTTGTGTATGTAATACTATTAGGGTTTGTGTTTGGAGGTACCACTTAATCCGATTAGTTAAACAGATAAAATAATAACTTTGGGTGTTGGTTCAAGTAATGATTACAATAAGGCAGTTGAAAAGACGGATATAACTTATTAATGTTTTTGTGCTCGAATCATTCAGATAACAAAATGGACGACGACAACATGATCTACCATATCATCATACCGGTAGCAGTGGTCTTCAAGATCGCCTTCTGGTCCGCGGTGATTTACCGTTGCTATCGACGCCAACAAAGTCAAGTCATTCCCAATCACGTCACGATCGTGCGCACCAACATGCCCAATGGTAACCGCCAAGCTGCTGGGATGGATGTGGCACGCCTGACGGACAACGCTGCCCCCATGGCCATGGAACATCCGGGAAAGTTGGCTACTGGTCATTCAGCTCCACCTGCCTGCCCCCCTCCCTACACCCCTGGCATTGTTTAAAGTTGCAGCCGGTACTATTAGCTTAACCCTAATAAAGGCCGGGGGCCATTATGCCCCCTCCCCCCCCCCCCCCTTCTGCAATTTTCCCGCTTGCTTTGGAACAACTGAACTTTGACACCCGTCCCTTCGTGACATTTTTCTTTCAAGTCTTGAAGTCTGCGAAAATCGGACCTTCTGCTTCTAATCACGTGACCTAATGTCGTAGCATGTCAGCCCGAAAATCCTTCATTTTCGTGATTTGAGTACAACAATATGCACGGAATATTTATATTATGGAAATATCATTTTCCTGAAAAGAAATAAAACGTTGGTTATTTGGTCTTGTTTTCATTTTAGGTGTTTGTTTTAATGCTCAAAATATCAAAACAATCAGAAGTTAAAGGGATAGTTGAGTTCTGGTAGTTGAGTTCTGATAGTTGAGTTCTGGTAGAGGGAGTAAAGTTTTAGTCAAGCTGAATTTTAGTAACCAAAACCTGCACCATTACATTACAAACTAATAATTATAACTCCACCATGCTCAAAAGGACTACAAAAATTACAAACGACTAAGTAAAAAGCATGTTATCATTCAAAGAAAGCTGTTTAAACTAAAGAGGGCGCTTTCAAAAACCGCATTTGTTTAAACCATTTTAAATAAAATATTGTGCATGTGTTGTTTTGTTGAATTAGTGATTAGATAGAGAGATAATCAATAACTATCTAAAAACCTCTTTTGAAAATGTTTGAAAAGAAGAAGCACTTGAGAAAATACTTGTGGGGCCCCACATTTATTACAATTGGTTATGTTTATGGATATTTCAGCCGTTTCTGAATCGATTTTGATCAAATAAAGTTTATTCTGCCATTAAAATTGTATGCTCTTTCAAATTTGACACTCAGTTTTTCATTATCTCACACACAAAAATATTTTGTGTAGCGCCCTCTCTACCAAAACTCAACTATCTGTTTAACATAACAAAGAATATATAATTATCAATGCAACAGAAAGCAAAATATTAATCTGGCTCTCCCGATTGTTGTTATTGTATTATTATTCCAAATGGTCTAAAGAGTGTATGTATTGAAAAAGAAATAGACCTCAAATAAATGTGCGCCATGTTTCAATGTATTTCTCAGAGCTCATAATGATGTTATGCATAACTGCCCTGATGTACTCCTGTGGCGTTAAGTGGTTACACACCTTATGATTAACATCTATTTTTCCTTTGCATGACGATGGGAAGTTTAATATTTTGTTTTATTCCCACGATGTCCGCGATAAATAAACGAAATTTGTGTAATTTTAAAACCATTTTGTGTTGATATTTATATTAAATAAGGTCCCCCTTTCTGTACACATGTTAAAAACGTAACCAATGATGAAAGTTGTAGTGCTTACCCAACATCGTCTACAAGTGCCCAAATCCTCAACTCACTATTGTGGTGACTTAACATTCGCCAGTGCACAACCCTCCATAAGTTCAAGCATCCCTCAAAATGTATCTGTTTAATGTACTTTAATTTAGTAACATGTTGCCGCCATCAGGAATGTCAGTAAGTTAATGTAATTTACTGTAAATTATTAGTAACCTGTACGTGGTGTATAAACTCCTTATATTGTACCTTAGTATGATTACAGTTATTGAGTCAAGTTTGTTTTCGTTGGTAATGTAATGTAATGTAATCTATGTGATCTCTAAGTATAATCATTAAATCATGATCAATTTAAAGTACATAATAAGTTAACTTTGTAAAGCGCATAGAGAATAATGTTATCATATCATATTATGCGCTATATTACTGCTAACTGTATGTATCTGTTTTTGGAGGGACAATTTTGATCCATGTTATAACAACAACCCACAAACTCTGAGGCCTTCGCACATTAATTGGAACAAACGTTTTTGTCGAGGCATACAAAGTTATGCATATTATTAATTGATTACACGTTTTGCATGCATTTTTATCATAAATACTAAAGTTCACGTCTATAACCATTACCATTAGTTGTTCCTCAATTAGAGTCATGTTTAGTTGATATCAAATTGTGGTCATCAAGTAATTTTTGAAGGCTAAATGCAGAGAAAACTGAATCATCTCGATTTAGAATAAAGAATATAATCAATCAGAGTTCGCTACAACCCACAAAGTGTGGTAAAGACTTAGGTGTTTTATTTGATGAGAATGTATCATTAGTAAATCATGTAAATAATATTGGTAAAAAAGCATCATTTGGTTTGTATAAGCTAGGAAAGATTAGAAAATATTTGGATAAAAGCACTACTGAAAGACTTGTCCATGCTTTTGTTTTAAGTCATATTGATAACTGTATTAGCATGTTATTTGGTCTATTAAGTAATGTACAACACATACAAAATGCTGCTGCTCGCTTGATAACACGTACTAAAAGATGTGAATCCATGAGTCCAGTTGTGTATAATTTACATTGGTTACCTGTAAATAAACGAATTATGTTTAAGATTTTAGTAATTACGTTCAAATTCATACATGGAAATTCACCTGATTATATTCAAGGACTTTTTAGTTTGTATAAATCATCTAGGTCATTCGTTCAAGTTCAAAGAACCTTTTAGTTCAGTATTCTGTTAAAACCAAGACATATGATCAGCGGTCTTTCCAGTTTGCTGCACCTAGGTCTGGAACAAACTTCCTTTACTATATTAGACAATCTGATACAGAGCATCAATTTCGAGCCAATTTAAAGGCTTTTTTGTTTGTTAATGACTTGTAAGTTTTGATTATTATCTTTGCTCAAATACGCTTCTATTACTCTCTCTTTTTCATGTATGCGCACTGATACTTATTGGTATTAAAGATTGCGCTATATAAGAAAGGACTATTATTTATTATTATTAACCCTAACTGCACTTAGAATAAAATGCTATAGAAACAGCATATAATTTGATCCATCGACTTTCAAATTCAATCAAATCACTTTTAGCTTGCACATAATCTCTTGAACCTTGTTGTTTGGCTCATGGTACCAGAATAATGAAATTATTAATTATGCAGATATTGATTGAATAGCGTTCCGGAGCGCTTTTTGATTGTAGTCAAAATCAAATAACTATGTTATAAATCTGATGTAGGTTTTCCTTTTTGACAAGGTAAAATATGTTCCTTTTGCACGGAGCTATCACACATTCAATACATCTCACAATAATGTTGGTATTACGATGAAGTCTCAAATTCAAGTTCGCAAAATCTGATAAGTTTAATGGATCACTTTAAGTGACGATTTGAGTATGTAAACGAATATTTTCTTTCAGTAACCTTAATTTTGTTCAGTATATGAAGAGCTTGCAACCGAAATGCGCTAAATCCACTTTTTCAACTTCTAGTCCCACTTTGTACACGTGCCTATTGGAATATGAAAATTGATCTTTCTATATTTTGATTTTGAGTGAGTTATTTTGTCGTAAAATGTGGAATCCTAGATATCTACGTAGATTAAATATGTTAGATATATCGTTAACTCAATGTGTATGAAAAGTAGGTTTAGCGCCTTTTGGAAGTGAGCTCTTCATGTTGTCTGTTGCGAAGGTTCATCTACTTCTAAAATTCCTAACTGAGGTAAGGATTGTTTAAGAGCTGATTGTAATTAATTGAATGCATGAAAAGTAAAATTGTGTTTACTTTCACAATAAACCTGATAATAAAATTGTATTCAAGTTTAGTTGATCGTTGTTTGAGTGTATTTTATCTCTGCTTTTCAAAAACAAATAACATGTTGAAATGTGCATAACTAAACTGCTATACTATACAGTATGGTACTTAGGATAACATTATTCGGAGGACAAATTGCAGACCCACAGTGCGTCCACTGACTAGGCAATATACATTTTGGGGAAAATAAGTTTGATAATAATACAGAAATACATAACTATAACATCTTTATAAGTATCAACTTTCAAATCTGTAGGTCGCTCACACGAGTTACACATCGAGATCGTTCACACGATGTGTAAGTCGTTCCCTCGGTTACAGCTCGTTATTCCGTATGTTCGTTATTCCGAAGGTTTGTTTCACCGAACATGAAATCGGGTTCGAAGTGGGGTTCGATTAAACCAAAACTATTATGACAATCACTATTCATGTTTATATAACATACGTTTCAAGCATTGTTGAGTTAAGATTATTAGTTTGTATAGTTTGCAATGTTATGGTGCAGATTTCGGTTTAAACAAATTAAGTTTGACCAAAAACTGTACTATCCCTTTAATGCTCCCAAATTATGGAAATGCATATGTGATGGACTCATGTTCAAACTTATAATAACAATAATATTTGCATAAGATGCCAATTATTTATTGTTATAATGGAAAACATTTATTTTCCAATCATTTGTCGCATTTGTGTGCCCGATTAAACAAAAACGATTCTGAAAATCATGTATTCATGTCTAGCTAACTAACAAGCTGGATTCATTTTTAGATATTAGACCGAACACAAAAAGTAACTTCACCCCTAAGCAATTGCCCATAATTTCATAAACAAGAATCGTTTCAAGATTTCATCTTGCCAATATAGCCATATGGTAGTTAGGAAAATCATGTGTAAAAATAAGAGGTAACCATTAATCCATGGTTGAGTGACCACAAATTAAAGAAAAATAGTCATATTTCAAAATTCGCAAAAGTATTATCATCATTACAAATTCTTGAGAGTTGGAAAATTAGAAAAATGCACTGTTTTACAATTGCAATTAATGCATTTTACCACATGTGCCATCAAAAAATCAAAATGAATGGAATATCAAACAGCATTGTTTCATAAACCATGATCAATGCATTCCGCCACATGTGCGGATTCACAACCATGTACAGACACACACAATGCCTTGTGACTTTTGAATTGGGGCATTTTGTCTTTAATCTGTGATCATTCAGCCATAAAGTAATGAATATCTCTGATTTTCGCACATATGGAACATAACAACTGCGCCAATATTGTGGGAAGAGGACATTTTGAAACAATAATAGGTTATGAAATTATGGGCAATTGCTTAGGGGTGAAGTTACTTTTTGTGTTCGGTTTATATAATTATTATTTGCATAGTAATGCAAATTAGCTATACTTGGAATGGAAAACTTTGATTTTCAATGTTTATTGCATTTAGATGACTGATTATAACCAAATTCTGGAACAAATTTGTTTCAAATTGAGCTAACATGATGGTCTCATCTGTACCAATATTAACGAAACGATTGGCATAATATTCAAATCAGCTGTTGTTCAAATGGAAATATTTGACTTCAACCTATTTGTGCATTGAGATAATGTGATCAGAAAAAATAACTTTTGAAAATCTTTTTGTCAAGTTCAGCTTCGATGATTTATATGATTTATAAAAACACAACTTGCATAATAAATTGAATTGTTGGTCAATTAGATCCTCTTTTGAAAAGGAGCTTGCATAATATGATGATCTCGAAATAAAACAAATCAAGGAGCTTCCAATAAACCGATGTGGCCTAAATTAGCATACTTTAGCAATATACAATAACAGAGCATGAACATGATAACAAAAATCAGCAAAAAGTTTTAAATGTATACATTTCCATGCTTTTGGCTTCTGATTGTGCATATATAAACCCCTCACAAACATTTCCGCAATTCAAGTTTCAAGCGTTCATAACTCTCTTGTCCCTATATTATCCTACATGAATGTCACCAGCCGAGCGGAAAATGGATAAGTTTATCGCTGCTGGTGCCTGCTAGCGTAATTAAGGTGTTTGATGTTGCTAGGCAACAACAGGTCGATCGCAATATAGCGTTCGCTAGACCCTGCTTGCGCGAGATATATCGAGCGATACCGCAGCAGCATGTCGTTAGGAAACAATAGGACGATCCTTGCGTAACTTTCGCTAGCCCCAGCGTGCGTGATAGAGTGAGTGTTGCTGTGGAGTCATCGAGTCACGTGAGTGAGTGGCCTACGTGGCAGTCGGGAGCTAGTTCGTGTAGCGCGTGTGATTGGGCCCTCGGTATCACGTGGGTGAGGATATTGTGCGGTTGCTTGGAGATGGGGTAGGTGGAAGCGCTGATTGGCTGTAAGATCGGGGCGGGAAATGCGAGTGTCTGGATGTGTGTGAGTATATCAGAATAAGGCAGAGTGATTTGAGATCCTGCTCCAGACGGACGTGCGTGAGATGGCTGTGATTTGAGTGGACCAAGTTTGCCTTTCTAAATGTTTTAGTTAAAGGTTTTAAATAAGGAAATCCCTTTTCGGTGACTCTCCAGCCCAGTGTGCAGCACGACAACGTCCAAGCCTTCACCACAACTGGTGACCGTAAGTTAAATCGCTTGTTGACTCTGTTTTGGAGTCTGTTAATTGTGTCGAATGTTATGAATGTATATAAGAGTTGTACTAGAAATTATATGACGGTGAAAGGATGGTGCTAGTGGAGCACAAACCAAGTAAGTTAAATTATTTGAGAGGTCGTGTTTAACCTCCGGAATATATGTTTGCTCTTTATATTGGATGCTATCTTTGGAGGATGATATTATTTGAGATTGACAGGAAGTTCAATTCGTTGTTTCTGTATGCGAGGTGATTCCGCATTATGCTCAAGTGTGTATTAGCTAGGGCTTGTTAATACTTGTTGTAATAATAAAATGATAAAGCCGGTCGGCAATATACTTGTTACATTTTTGCTTGCTTAGAAATTATATATATAAAATATTGATGTATGCAATTTGCACCGTAGTGGAAATATGTTCTGGAATTATTGTTTGCAGTTGCATCCGGTTATTGGACCTGGCTTCCTCATCCGGTGGCGGTATCCGACTTCTACATCCGGTATCCGACTTCTACGTCCGGTATCCGACTTCTACAACCGGTATCCGAATCCAATGTACGCGACTGGCGTGTGCATCCGACCCTCGCGTTCCGCGTCTGTCGCAACGAGTGAATCCGATCGTCGTATCCGGTTCGCGTACCCAGTGGACACCACGCTCGCGCAACCAGCATTCAGCACACCCTGTCTTGGCGATGATCCGGAACTCGATTATCGTTCAGCGGGGACTGACGAATACGAGAGACTTTACGCGACTCTGCGGCCGTTAGATAGATTCGTGTACCATAAACTGAACATTCGCTTAGTGGCTACTGAATATTGCGTTTTAATAGTTCTTCTCTTGACTGATAATTGCCGGCTGGTATTATTACACTGTTCCCTTGTAGCTATACACACTAGATGGCTCTCTGCTCAGGATACTGAGTGATTGTAATTTTAATTTAGTTACTGAATTTATTGATGCTTGACATGGGAAGATCTGATTAAAAATACTATATTAACTTGTAAAGCAAGCTTGTCGTGTGTGCTTGAATTGAGTCTGCTTTACTTTAATGCAACCGGTACACACATACCTCTTCAGATACATTTAAACAAATCACGGGAAACAGGGTGACAATGAACTTGGTATCATTGATATGCCTGTTTATTCCCCTTTACAAAATTACACTGATGCCCCATTTGTAATTATGAGATGTGCATTGCACCTGAATATGGTGCAAAGTTCAGTTTGAACGAATTGCGATTGTGTGATCACCTCAACAACATCTACAACACAGCCATTCTCCGAACAAAATCAGAATTCACCTTGACAATAACGTTGTATTTTGCAGCATTTCACCTTTGACATGGCTCCATATTCAGTTCAGGTCTAGTGTACATTCCATAATAACATAATCACTATAAATGAGGTATCCGTGTAAAAGGGGAATAAAGAGGCTTGTCAATTATATCCAATTCGAGTAGGATCATTCAATAACAAAATAGATATCAACGCTCAAACTTGAAAATAGGAATCAGTTTTCTACCTTAACAATTGCTAATTTGCCATTATCCACATTAAACCCTTTACCCAGCTTCGATTTGGGGGGATTTTTTTTGTTTAGGAGACTTTACAGAAACTGCGAATAAAAATCCCACGTTGCAATTTGTTTGAGGTTATCCCCTCATATTTGCTAGATTGACTATATCTCTTATTACCAGTGGTTCTCACATTCATCGTTGTATTTGTATAATCAATAGAAGCATGTAACAGTTTTCGGTTTGCCTAAGTTCTCTTTCCTTACAAAGATAATTATGTATGATTGAAGTAGTATGCAGATTTATGTTTATCTAGTGGATAATTATCAATGTGTACCAAGTCATTGTAATGAGTAATCGAATGTCACTTTCGCTCATTACTTGTTCATATGACATTAATTTACCATGAAATGTTGACACATCACTCAGTGGACATATGACTTGAGATCACACAACTACGCATTTTACCAACCGTTTACCAGTTATTGCACTTGTGTACAACTAATACTGGATCCCTTCCTTTGAATTGTCATGATGGAACCGTGCCGGTTGCAATAGACCGCTTCTGTAATGTATGCAAATAATATGCGTATGACGTAAGACTCCCCGTTGGCAAGCTTAACAATAGTAACTAGGTCCGGCAAGCTAAGTTTGCCGGAGCTTGCCGGACCTAGTTACTATTGTTACTATTGTTACGTCATACGCATATTATTTGCATACATTACAGAAGCGGTCTATTGACAGGGATTATCCCTTCTCGTGCACATTCTACGAGCTACTGAATACCTTCAGCCAAAAAAATGTACACAATCATTGTGTGGTTTTAGGATGAAGGTCGTGCGACACTATTATGATTATATAATTAATAACAAGATTGAACATTTTTATATCTATTTGGGGGGAAATATAGAAAGAAATGAGTCATTGAGTGGCAATAATTACACAAAACAGGAACTAAAGTAAACTTAAATAGGGTCTGTATGGCATGTATTAATATTATTAACACCACAATCATCGGCGTCATCCTCATCATCGGTTTATTATTATTATTATTATTATCAGTTTTCCCGTTGCTATATAATTATATTAAAACTTTTATGTTTCAACAGAGTGGTCATTTCAGTTAAATAAAAGACTGCTCTCCCAAAACTGGTATTATAAAAACGATTTCATTGAGATTAATCAATATAATTTCATACAAGATGTCAGACGCAAACATAACAATAGACACACATTTAAGTAATATTTCCATTGCGTTATTTCGCTTTTATATACCATATAAGTATCAAAATATGTAAATAATGGTTTCGCTAATAAATATAATTTGTATAAATCTGATTCCATTTAAACACCTTAAACAATATGGCTACCTAATTAAATTACCAACAACCATACATGCAAACTCTACTAAACTTTGATGAATAAAATCTTCTGAAATCCCGAAAATATCTTGCTTGCAATGACAGAAATCAGTCAATAATTGACAACCTTTTCATGGAAGGGAAATTTTGGATTTGTTAGAAACTTGCGCAGATTGACCTACAACTTGTCTTTTCTCAAATGTTTTGTTCGTAAAAGAAAATCACTTTTTCATAACGTTATATGAATAGTTGGTTCGCTCGCTTTCTCAATATAATTAGGAAAATGCAGCAATTATTGATAATTATTGTACAGATGTATGGCGACATCTCGTACATGACGTCATAATCGTCGGCAAGATCAAACAGGATTTCCTTTCAGTCGTGAAATTCAAACAGTCATAAATACATGTATTTGTTACTTCTTTTTCTTACCGATATTGCCCAAAATGTCTGATAATTATCTAAATCATTCGTTTCTATTATTGAAAACAACAACATTCCAAAGGTTATCTAAACCATTCGCTTCTATTATTGAAAACAACAACATTCAAAGGCTATATTCCACTTTAGGCTCAAGGTATGCCGAGATTCTATGATCTTGTACATACTAGTCTTAGTGCGCTTATGTTATACAATATTGATATTATTCGAATCGAAGGGAATATTATTCAATCATTAGTATAAACTATATAAAAGTATTTCTTTCAGCCGTGCACACATTGTAGAAACATGGTAAAAGAAAGGAATGACTGGCAAACGTAAGGACACTTTGATGAGCTACCACGGTATTTCGTTACTACGATTGTATCGTTACTTATAATTACATGCATCAAATAATCCGTTACGCCTAAAAAATAAATCAATACATTTGATGTTATAATGTGTGTTGTGACGCGAGCCGGCTAAGGCTTGTAGAGAGTTCAGAGTAACACCATGAACCTACTACCTAGGTTCATGGTAACACATATTCATTGTTTCGATTAAACCATAAACAGTTAGTGTTCTTTTTCATGGGCAGTATTATGTTCAGAAACAAACAATAACCCCATTGTTTAGGCATGAATATTGATTGCCCTTCAATGGGATGTTCTGTCTTACTTTTTAAATATTTTGGAAGATCGTGTAATATGCTAATAAAATGATGTTATTTGCTCTAAGTGTCTGTTTATTTTTATAGCTCAGTGGTATGTCCTTACGGGCATGAAATGACTATATACAATTTATTATCCCAACAAAATAATACAAATATAAGAGTACAAATATAACACCAATTTTGTGTATAATAATTTGTCCTTGAAAGTACTCACTCATTTACTGTTTACAATATGTCCCTATGACACCATTTATCTAGCACATCATATTTATTAGTGAAAATGCCTGTCATTCTATACCTCACCGAGCATTATGCTTCAGCTACATTTCACCTATATTTATCCCACATAATCCCATTAAATGTTGGTAAAGCCGCACCAAAAGTCAGTTTCAAAAGCTAGGTTAAGTTTGCGGTTATTATAGGCCCTGGCGGCTGATTCTAAGCAATGGCGGTGCACTATAAGCCTCATGAAGGCAGTTTCTAAGCCATGCCAGTGCACGTTCAGCCTTGTGATGGTGGATTCTAAGCCAAGATGGCGATGAGAGCACGCCTAAAGTCTCCGGACACTTCGCTCTTGAGTGCGTCCTCAAGACTCTTGCCGTGGTGCGCCCGGTAGCTATGCGCGATGTCACCGAGGTCAACCTAGAGGACAAGAATAAGTATGAGGAAACATTTTCAGAAAAATAGTCGTGTAGAAATGGGTCCCAGTGCAGATAGAGATAAACTCGAAAGTAAGTCAGATCATGTGTTCTAAATGGGTAAATCTGATTGGTTGAAATGTGAAAACTTTCTGACTTGCAATAAATTGTAGAAGAACAAGAAGTTTGTGCTTTCTTTAAAGTAGGTGTCCGGACTAGTTCAGTCAGTAAACAGAATATAGCCATAACTATTAGTTGAATAGACTTGGTAGGATGAACAAAAAGTTTTCACTTTTCTTTGAATGCCGTGTGTGTGCGAGTACAGTGTACTATATATTTCAGCCTGATCATTGTACAGAAAGTACACTGACAGCTTCATTTTGTATCCAGGACTAGCCTTTAGTCAAGGTCCTATTTGGTTGTTATTATACTCAAAGTACGGTAGCAGCCAATAGACCACTTCTGTAATGTATGCAAATAATATGCGTATGACGTAAGACTCCCCGTTGGCAAGCTTAACAATAGTAACTAGGTCCGGCAAGCTAAGTTTGCCGGAGCTTGCCGGACCTAGTTACTATTGTTAAGCTTGTCAACGGGGAGTCTGACGGCATACGCATATTATTTGCATACATTACAGAAGCGGTCTATTGCAGTTTTAATGCTATATGTATTATTTAATGTTGGTAAATGATTATAACTGATTTGTAATGTTTTTAAAAAAATTGTAAATGCTATGCGACTTATGCGGGATTATCGAGTTGGCACGTCTGGTTCAACATTTTAAGTAATGCTACTTGATGGTTGGAATATAGTAGATAATCATTCTTACCTCACTGCGCGTCACAAATATCCGGATGAGGCAGTCCTCATCAGTGCCCGCTCCCTTCATGGCCTTGTGCAGTTTGTCTACGTAGTACTCCACCGGCTGGTTTATGTAGCGGACTGAGAAACAAAAGTCAGAAGATATTTTACCACTTTATAACAATTTTCATTGCAAAGCGACTTGTCCACCTACATTAATTTATATTACAGTACTACGTTAAACTGTTCCATCAACTTCATAAGGTTTTTCAAAAATTTGATATTTGATGTACCAATAATTGTAAGATTCTACTGAATGTTGTGTGAAAGTTTCATAGATAATACATACTGTTTAACCCTAATAAGGCCGGGGGGGGCATAATTGCCCCCCCCCCCCCCCCTCCCCGATTTTTGTTATTTCTCAAAAACGCGGTAAGATGACGCGCCGCTGCTTGGTGACTTTTTTCGTTTGGGTCTTGCGCATATTTTACAACAAAAAGTTTGAAAATCGGACCTTCCGTTACGAAGTCACGTGATCTTTTATCTATGCATGTCAGCCCGAAAATCGCTTAATTTCGTGATTGGTGTACAAAACATATGACAATATCAGTTTTCGTAAAAAGAGGTATATCATTGGTTATTTGGTCTTGTTTACATTTCATATGTTTGTTTTGGGGTTCAAAATAGTTGAATTATAGTTAGAAATAAAATAAACAACAAAAACAATACAATACATAAGTTTGAAAAACAAAGAAATACATAAGAAATTATACAAACAATAGAAAACATAAGGAAGAACCTGGCTCTTCCAAATTTTGTTGTCGTATTATTATTCTAAATGCTCTAAAGAATATATGTAGTGAAAACCAATGTTTAATTATGAAGAATATATGATTTATGGGTAAAAATATGAATTTTATGACCTTATTTGCATAAATTACCATAAATATGCAAATTAATGAATTTTTCAAAAAATTAAAATTACCATTGTATTCTATACACTTCACTCATCATGCGTGCAAATTTTCAAGGTGATCGGCCGCTCCGCGGCCGAGATCTTAGGGGGGCCATAATGCCCCCCCCCCCCGGCCTGCTGAAGACCTCAAATAGCCCGGCCTTATTAGGGTTAAAGCTAGTGAAAAAAGTACGTTTGATGTATAATATTGATCTAGATAATATTCGTACAATCAAAAAGCGTTTCTGGAATGCTTTTCATTCAATCATAAATATACCCATTATAAGGGAGAGATTAAAGGGATCTAGTAACTTTGGTGTCATGTGCAAAAAGTGATGAATGTTTGAAACAATGTATATTGTTGTAATCTGATATGTCCAATTTTTAAAAGTTAAATGGACGTTATATGGCCGAGTAATGAGCAAAAATGAAAGCGATATTCACTATCTCATTGCACTGATTTTGTACACAGTTACGACTATCCAGGGGAAAGTTTAGCATCTGAACATTTCAATCGTAAATATCTTTTTAACGAAAGAGAAATTCAAACAAAAAAAAAACGGTCCCATGCTTCTATTTTTATAATACAACAAGGGAAACCACTAGAATTCCAATTGGATTTTGAGGATTTGGACAATGATACTATAGATCCCTTTCAATGATGTCGTACCTAGATTGAGATACCCAGTCTTGATGTTGCCTGAAAACTCGCTCTTGATCGTATCCTCCATGGAAGTGCCTGCCAGCTGCAACAAGAAAAATATCAGTTAAACTAATTGGCTGAAATATCATTCAAGATCTTTGAACATGTGGTAGCATTATCATACAACCAAAAAGGACATGTCGTATTCGCATGATATTGAGAAGCTAAACATGACATTGTAATAAACCCAGTTGAGACGCTAAGAAACATAGGCATCGTATAATGCAAGAAGGTCTTCAATGTAAATATTTAATTGCAAAGATTTGTAGTTTTCATGGTTACGAGAAATACATACAGCAAGCATCACGACATCAAATTAGAGCTAAGAAGATCGTTCAGGCCTAACCATGCGGAAAATAATTACTAGTTGGAATTCAAATTCATTCTAAAACACATTCAACTTAAACTAATATGCTTGTTCAAAGAAACTTATAAATATCATATCCTTACATGGCATTACATCTTTAAAGGGTATCACCACCCAAAAATAATATTCTTATTAAAGAAAGGTAACATATTTAGTATTCCATTCCATCAATAAGTTCACAAAAATATGTTTCCAGAAAGAAAAAAAATAATTGGAAACGCATCACCATTCTAAAGCATGCGTTCATGCGGTAGCTGAATTGCGAAGACTGCGATGCGTGCGGTGAATTGCAATGTGTGCAGAGCGAACGAATCGCCCGGGAATATATTGTTTACAAACGTACGCGTGAATAGCATTGGCGCACTCGCAAATGGTTGGCCCGTATGGAACCAGGAAATAGCAGTGGTTCCGTAAGTGGTGGAAATTAATTCCTTTGTTTATGAATTACACAACCCTTTGCAAAATGTTGGGTATCTATTTGATATCACAAAACGGTACCAAAACATATAATAATGTGTTGTTATTTGCCTGGTGGTCCCCTTTAAGTGCGAAGACCTACACAACGTGTGACCCTTCAAGATGAAATGCTTAATATGTATGCTTATCATGTAGTACAGATGACTAGGCAGGACATTAGTGTTGGGGGATATGGTTCGGGATTGTCCATGTCCAAGGTTGTCACCATGGTCACCCAGACCTTACAAACACGAAATGAGCTCAACCTTTGATGACCTGTAAGTTGGATGTATACTGTACATATCTGAACTAAACCAGCACGTATTGGTTCTATTGGTTAATATTATATTTCAGATCATTACTCGACAGCATCGTGTGCTTACCGATCCATATGCCGCGAAGACCTGGCGAACATGAGGGATGCTCCTCCCTACAATGATCCTCTGGAACTCAGACTCGTCCGTCCCGAGCTTCCCAGCTCCAGCCTAGACAATGAGAGAGCGGATGGCAAAGGGGAAGACAAATACCATCAAGTTTCGACGACATTATTAAAGCTTACAGACATCTTTATTCTGAATCATTAATATAACAGCTCTCCTAGGAGAGGAGAGAGGGGGTGGCAAGAGAAAAGACAAATGCCATTCAGCTTCGACAACATTATTACAAATAAAAGACATCTTGATTCCGAATCATTAATATAACAACTTTATAGTCTCCATGAAGTCTCTCCGAGTCTCATTCTTGTTTCAGGTTCAAATTGAATGCTAATATTTGTTTTAATATTATAAAGTGCATTAGTGAATAAGAGCTCGTTAGGGCCAATCAATTGGTTCACAGTAGCTCAAACAAAATGAATGTTTGATAAATAATAACAACAAATATAATCTAAATAGAGAGGAGTTATTCATGTGCACGGCCTTTTATTTGAAGGATTGGAGACCAACATATGTAATATGATCATCAAACAAACAGCACAATCTTTGCCTTCCATGTTATACTTCCGGTATTTCCTCGTCCTCCAAATTGAATTTAAATACTAACTTTTACTAGGTTAATAAATGATCCAGTATGACATATTATTACACAGAATTACCCATGCTTTATGTATAGTAAGTGTTGAGCAGCATTGGTAACGTCCATATCCTTGTTTGTTGATTACAATGATAACAAAAATATTGTGTCTTTATTTTATTTTATTTGTTAGATTCAAGTAAGGAACTAAAGTGTAGCCGTTAAAGAAATTGAAATTGTTATTATTCACTGATACTAAACAACCAAAATAACCGGCTAATATTGCCAATTGTTGCTGCAAATAATGACGCGTTTGACACGATGGACAATGCTAAACCGGCCTAACTGGGTCAAGAACTCTCCCTTAATCGACTCATTCAAAGATAATCTAAACAAACTTATCTTCAAACAATCATTATCAGTCATAGCTCGAACCTCTCTCTATTTCTATACTCTGTATACTCTAATCTTCTTTTCTAAAGCGCTTAAAGGCTTGTTTTTCTTTGCATTAAGCGCTATACAGGGTGGCCCAGAAAGGATGCAACACCTACGATTGTTAATTTCATCAACACCATCGACCAAATGTCATTGCTAATTCTACGGCAGGCCGTGGGGCGAGAATGTCTCAATGTTCCGAGGATCGCTGGAGACGAAAAAGTAGCAAATTTAGGAAACGACATTGCCTCAGAAAAATGGCCTTAGGATCCAAACGCCTTACCCACAATCAATGCTCATGGTATCATTTTGTTGGAAAAATAATGTTCTACCCAATAAAATAAAATAAAAACAATGACATTTGGTCGATGGTGTTGATGAAATTAACGATCGTAGGTGTTGCATCCTTTCTGGGCCACCCTGTATAAATTTGTCACATTAATATTATTATTATTATTATTATTATTATCTTACTAACGTACCTCGTAGAGCGCGTTTGCGTCGGCCTGTACCTTGGTGGGGTCAATGTTAGGATTCTCATCACGAGCGCCCTAGTGGGAAAATACAACATGATGAATAATTGAATGATGTTCAAAGTAAAAACGTCAGTTGGTGCTAACTAGAAATACACAGGGTCAAAATGCAAATGTATATTGAAAAAAAGCACTTAAAAGTAACTTAGTTTTATTCAAAACAATATAAAAATAATTATTGATTCACTATTAGCACTAACATTGGTCATGTGTTGCCCTGACAAGGATCTTGCTAGGGTTGATAGCTAGACTTTATACGACTATCATTACCACTAACCTTAATATTGTTTAAAGACCACAACCAAGGTGAAATAAAGTATTAAACGCATTTAACCAAAAACATAACCCAAAGGCGGAACGATTGGTTTTTTTTTCTTCAAAGAAAGCAAAATATAAGTATTTATGTATTACCTACTATCTTACCAATATACTTTATCTGTAAACAAAATACCATTGATATTCAATAAAATAATTTGGATGATGCTTGGGATAAGTGAACGTAATAATATTGGATCTTACCACAGACAGACCAACCAGGAAGCGCTTAAGATCTCCGCTGGTGTCTCCCTTCAGATCCTTCTCGAGGTCCTTGCTACCCAAGTCAGCTGTGCAATCGGATTAAATGACATCGAACACGGATTAGTTTATCCCTAGACCCCCGCCTAGACCCTTACTAAGGGATTGCGTGACCGAATTCAGATACTATGGATGATTGAGCATCCGAATTCGAATACCATCGACTGCGGTCGAAAGCGTCTATAGACACTTTCAAATTAAATCTAAACTATGACCATAATTAGGGAGACATTTGAAAAAATTGAAGCCCAGTTCATTTTCTGTTACCATAAGCCAAACAACAAGGTACAATAGATGTGTAAAAAAAACATGCGTATCAACGTATTCTAATGAGTGGTATTAAATGCATTCGTATTTAATGAAATTACTTTCTAAATAAGAACTACCAAATAAAAACAAGTTGGTAACATCTAAATTATAATAACCTTAGCTAAAGTATTTAAATCAACTGACCTTTCTTGTACGCTGCCTTGATAGCCGCAATTTCCTGTTAGAATGTCAAAGATTGATTCACAACATATTAACTGACCAGCAGATATACAGTAGTCATAAATTAGTTAGTAGTTATAAATATAGTAGATATATTTGCTATAATGAAACATATACTGTAGGATGTCGAACTAGAATGGGATTCATATTTTAGATTGGCAAAGCTGGCTCAACGGGTGTTTTCTCTCAGCATTGCTTAGAAGATGTGACCTTTTAGAAATGTTCGGTTCCATGAATATAATACTTTGAAGGGATCCAGTTACTTTGTGTGTAGAAAGTGATGAAGGATTGGTGAAAAATGCAGTTTTGTGATGTGATGATTATGTCCTGAGTATTATGTGAAATGACATGGATTTTGTATGGCCGATTTAATGCAAGGGGATCTTTCTTAACTCATTGCACTGATGTTTTACACTGCTATAACTATCCAGTGGATAGTTAAAATTCTGACCATTTCAATCGTTAAAAAAATTTGAACGAAAAGGAAATTTGCAAATACCAATACAACGCGGTATGAGAGAACCACTATATTTCTAATTAAGTTTTGTGAATTTGGACAATACTACTAGATCCCTTTAATCATTAGACACCTAGTCAAAGAGTATGTTCTTATACAAAAATAAATGCATTGGCATAACTTACAGCGTTGTTGCGTGCACACAAGATCTCAAGAATCGCATCTTCATCAGTTCCAGCGCCCTACAAACGAAGAAAGAGACAACAAAAGGACGTTTTACAATTCCAAACTTTTCTGTTCATCGGATGAAAAATTACGAATTATTGTTTTCTTCTCAGTGCTTAGAGGCATTTGCTATAAGACAGTTATATAATAATTATTATTATCATTAGTAGTAGTAGTAGTAGTAGTAGTAGTAGTAGTAGTAGTAGTAGTAGTAGTAGTAGTAGTAGTAGTAGTAGTAGTAGTAGTAGTAGTAGTAGTAGTAGTAGTAGTAGTAGTAGTAGTAGTAGTAGTAGTAGTAGTAGTAGTAGTAGTAGTAGTAGTAGTAGTAGTAGTAGTAGTAGTAGTAGTAGTAGTAGTAGTAGTAGTAGTAGTAGTAGTAGTAGTAGTAGTAGTAGTAGTAGTAGTAGTAGTAGTAGTAGTAGTAGTAGTAGTAGTAGTAGTAGTAGTAGTAGTAGTAGTAATAGTAGTAGTAGTAGTAGTAGTAGTAGTAGCAGCAGCAGCAGCAGCAGCAGCAGCAGCAGCAGCAGCAGCAGCAGCAGCAGCAGCAGCAGCAGCAGCATCAGCAGCAGTAGTAGTAGTAGTAGAAGTATTTGAATTATTATTAATATTATCATTACAATTTTAATATCATTATTATCATAATTATTATTAACTTTGCATGTCTTTGTTTTCAAAACAGTTACTCTATGTTTTGTGTTGTTTTGTCAAATGTTGAGAATGCGTGGAAGAGGATAAAGAGGAATATAAGGAAGAGAAAAATGGGAGGATATGAGGAGGTGGGTTTAGGAGGAAGGGGAATTGTGTGTCTATCTACATGGTTTTGTATAAAGGCATATGGCCCCAACAGTAGAAGGAAGGGAGGGGAGATCAGCATCCATGTTGACGATTGGTATTTAAAGAGAGCGGGGAAAGAATGGAAGGGGGTACAAGGAATAGAAAAAAAGTGACAGAAGGAAGAACGACGAGGGGGCGAAAAGAGGAGGGGATGAGTAGGGGGAGTAGGAGAAGGAGATGGTGAGGAGAAGGAGTAGTAGGGGGAGGTAGAGGAGGGGGAGGTAGAGGAGGGGGAGGAAGAGGTCTGAGGAGAGGGAGAATGTGGAGGTGGAGGGGAAAAGGATGGGGAGCAGGAGTATGATTATGGGGTGGAGGAGGAGATGGGGATGTGAAAGAGGGGAATCAAGAGAGTTTAGAGGAGGAGGAGGAGGAGGATGAGGGGGAGTCAACATCATACCTTCATGGCTCTGTGAAGGCACCTGGCATCAAAGAGAGCGGGAGGGTCCATCAAACCCACGATCACATTCTCGAAGTCACCACTCAGCTCGCCCTTCAGATCGCTGATCAAATCCTTCAACAAAAAAATGAGAGAAAATAATACTCATAAAAAACATTAGAAAAAGATAAATTGCATATCCCATCATTATGATGAAACCATGCAGTAATAGACGGAATATATAAGGAAAAGTTGTTATTTGTGAATGATCCGCCTAATTTATCCTCTGTCGACTTGAAATAAGATCGTAGATTATGCAGTAAACTTTGTTAAAAGTTATTTACTCATTTTTTCCAGGATCAGATTTGTAAACATAATTCTGCACAATTTGAACTACTGCACGGTGTAAAGCAGTCCAGTATGTGTTTAAATAAATTTACAATGACAACCAATACAACCTTATGTATTTCTTTATGTTTACACAGTTTTCCATTTTTTAAATTTTTTTATTTTTTTTTATTTTTTTTTATTTTTTTTTTTTTATTTTTTTTTTTTGGGGGGGGGCAAATTATTGGGAGGCACGTGCCCCCGTGCCCCCTTCCCCCCCCCCCCCCCCCCGTAGCTACATATTCATATAACCTAAGTCGTACCCGGCCGTAAGCAGCCTTGAAGTGCAGTTTGAGTTCTTGTCGTTGCGCGCAGGTCCGGAAGCACAGGATGCTGATGATAGCCTTCTCATCAGTACCTACAATTAAACGAGAATAACATTACAACAATATTTTTATATGCTTTATGTAGAACTTGTAAACACAATTATGACTGACTTTATGGGTGTTAAGTGGTGTTAATGATGGGTATAAGAGTAATGAAGGGCGATGTTTGTTTGTTTCGTATGTGTATGCACAATCTTTAATGTCCAAATTATAATGTCCAAGTCAAAATTAGTTAGCCAGGTCAGAGCAGCATCTGTAGTTTGATGAATCCCCTTAAAACCATCGGGAAACATAGTAGAGGGCAGTCATGTACCACATACGGCACTGTCTGGTCTGGATTCCCGCAATCACATGTAGGGCTATCTTTCATTTTCCATAAGCATGATAAGGGGTGTAAATGAGTGGGATAAGGGCGTTTATGGGTAATTGAGTGGGATAAAGTTGAATTTTACAAAGTTTTTTAACATACATTAACTTTCACAAGGAAGTCTTTCAAGTTTATTGATTCATAAATTGGTTCATTATATTTGTTTTTATTACAAAACCACTTACCGAGTCCTTTCATGGCCTTGCGTAGGGCTTGGGCATCCACGTCTTTGTCGAAGCCCGGGAAGGCAACGATGGATGGCTGCAAAATAAACAAAGACATGAAAGAGTTATTGACATTGTGGAAGCGCCGTGGTGTAGCGGCTCTCATATTTCAATACGAGGGTCATCGGTTCGAGTCACACTTTAGCCGGCGTCATTTGCCCCTCAGCAAAGCACTAACACACATTTGTTCTCGACCCAGATGTATAAATGGGTGCTCGGTAGGACCGCTGATTATGTGTGGAAAGCTTGTGTGCACGTCTAAGGTAGCAATGGCTGGAATGCTCCCAGTGAGTGGAAAGAATGCACCTTTTAATATTGTGCTGGATTGATTGCAGGTGTGTGTCATACCGTAGAACACCATCGTCAAGCACCCCCAAGCACATATACGCATCTTGCTGTTAAAGACGTTTCCATGAGATTCACCTCCATTATTATCCTCATGAATATTCCTCACCATTATTTGCATTCTTGATTAAAGTTTACTGTTTGGACAGAGAGCAGGCGCTCTTTAAAAGCAAGATGCATATAGGTGATTGGGGGGTGCTTGACGATGGTGTTCTACGGTATATACTCGAGGTAACAATGTAAGATGCAGGGCACGGAAGAGGCTATACTGGGTGAACAAATAAATAAGAAGTAATTATTATTAGGAATTTGAATATGTTCATTAACCATTTTATGAACTACATTCATTCAGTTACCAACAGATAGAAGATAGGAGGTTGAATAGCGCCATCACATGTTAACTTCAATTCAATGTTAAAATGTTCAATTCACATGTTAAATTCAATTCAATTCAATTCAACTTCCCAAGAGGTTGCATTGGAATATATTCCCCTCCCCCCCCCCCCCCCCCCCCCCCGTCGCCCATTGGTGTATAGCGCACACAAACAAGCCTAATAACAAATGTTCGAACCGCAGTATTTTATTTCTGTTTCCTCTACATATATATAGGCATGACAATTTTAGAAAGGAAAACGCACAGGGAAGTAATCCACAGGACGAAGTTATCGTTTTCGACAGGACAGCATGGCGCCGATGCTGACCTTGTTGGATAGGATCCAGTGGGTTTGTAATGATTGTCAACAGTGTCTCTTTCCTCCCTATTTCCCCTCGCTTTCCCCAGAAAACATGACGTATTGTGTCTGATTTATTCATTAACATAATTGTGTTATCGCGGAAGTGTATGGACTAATGTAGTATTTAGCTTTATGTAACAGTAATATATACTTGTCATTTCCAGCCCAGATTCGATAGCTCGGCTTCTTACTTTGACTCAATATTTGTTATGAACAATGAATACACGAATAAAGACAATATTGCGGTGTTCATTTCCAAGACAAGGGATACAAGAATCCAGGAGATGTCGCTGCATAGTTATTGCTTAGCAGATCGACTCCAATTATACAAAATGTTAGTCCACAGAAAAAACAGAGAAAAAGACCACCATCACCTCACAATTAACCATAATGTATAATTTAACCTAAAGCCAAAAGCTATTCTGACAGTTGTTCCATTGTTCCATCAAGTCAGACTTTTAAAATAAAACCACATGTAGAGTTGGTTATTTCTGACTAGATTTAACCAAACTATTTGGTGATATATGCCTCCAGTATGGGACAAAATACCTCTTCATTTATCGATTGTATCCCTTTCTGCAACGGGGCCCTAAGTAACATGAATTATGTATGCTGGACATTATTGTGGTGAGTAAATTATTATGCACGTAATTATGCCAACTAGCATACGTACAGCAAATATTATTAGTGTTACTATTATAGTCAATAGAAAGTGTAAGATGAGACAGAATCACGAGATATTAATGCAAATATTTACAACTAGGTAACCTGTAAAAATATCGAGGGTTAATATGTAATATTATCTGGCATCACGAAGTTGAGGAAGGCCACATCGTAGCAGCTGTGGGATGAATCGATCCTAATCATGCTACTTTAGGTATATTATCCCTGCTGGAAAGAACACATTCATCAAAGTGTGAACACATTGTGAACACAGTGTGTTTCACAGTGTGGACCACATTGTTAAATTCGAGCCAACTCACACTGAACACACTGTGAAATTGCTGAGATATACACAGTGTGAGTACACCCTTTTTACACACTGTGAACGCAGGCAATTTTACACTGTGACGATACACAGTGTGGTCACAGTGAGTAGGCTACACAGTGCGAGTTCTTCTTCTTACTGTGAACGCTCGAAGTAAACATTGTGGTCCACACTGTGAAACACACTGTGTTCACACTGTGTTCACACTGTTGATGATTGTGTTTTTTTCCGGCAGGGATAGTAGAGTCATTTGGTCTAATCATGCAACCGATCCCTTATTTCCCGCATGTCAGTGCAGCGGATAGTGTTTTCATAATTATATACACTTATAATTGTATGTAATCATTACATGAAATGAATTAACTGATCACAAAGAATAGATAGATAGCCTACCCGAAAGATGTTATACTAATAGTTTGTATAGGGATGGTGTATCTTTTTAATGCCACCTATATTTACATTATGTATGTAACTGATTTAGGGAGAACACCGATATCATCATATCATTCACACGAGGTTCCGCTTGTAAAAACTTATGTACATGACCTTATTTAGAAATCTGCGTATAATTCAACGCATGACGTATTTGATTGTTCGTGTTCAATATATAACTTTAAATTCACAAAGAACGGTGCAAATATTTGGCAATTATTGAGGAAGTTAAGCTGTTTTTCTATTTCAATTTCTAAAGAGACCCCTCTGATAATCAGATGACGTATACGTTACGTTAGAGGGGTTTTTATGTTTAGAAGAGAGGGTGACAAGGGGTAACCCCTTCTAATATATTACACTAATGATCATTCTATACCAATCTAAAAAAAAAAATACCAGCTCCCTGCTACAACGGACCGTTTCTGTATAGTATAGGGATCTAGTCAAATTGTCAAAATCTTCAACACTTCCATAGATTTCAACGATTATCACATACCCCATTGTAATCGTATTACCAATAGAAGCACGGAACAGCTTTCGGTTGTCTAAATTTCCCTTCAGTTAACAAAATATGTATGATTGAAGTGTTCAGATTAATATACTTTATCTACTTTATAATTTGAACAGTGTACAAAGTCAGTGCAATGAGTTAGCGAATATCACTTTGCATAATTCGCTCTTCACTCCATCATATGACTTGTTTTCCTTTGGAGTTTTCAAGCATTACTCAGTCATGTCAATGGACATATTAGATCACGGAAATACACATTTTATCAACCATTTGCAAATGTTTGCACATAACAAAGTTACTATATCCCTTTAACATTTATGACCGATATCAATTTGTATAAATGTATATTATGTTTGTAAGTAAAGATATCGTTTGTTTAACGAGTGCTTTATGTTAGCATGGTTAGTAGAGAGGGTAATGCATGCCTTCTACTAACCATGCTTATGTGTGTAATAATGTATGTAGATTCGCACTGGTGTACTGGTGGGAGGGGGGGGGGGGCTTGGGGGCGGGGCTCTTTCCCTCCCCCCCCCCCCCCCCCCCCCCAACAAAACAAAAAGAAAAGGGTACTTTTTTGGACAAGAAAACTCGGAATTTACTTCATGTCGAGTCAAATCTCCTTCCTAAGTATGCACCAGATTGCATAATTTCAAGTAGAACATTGCAAAAGCATTACAGGGGCAAACACCCACCTACCATCACCCACCCCCTCTCGGTCGCTTCGCTCCCTCGGGAATTGGCTGTCTTGTCTACGTCTGGAATTCTTTATTCATGTAGTTGTATCATAAATTCATAAATTGTATGAACTTTATATGTCACTTTGTGAATATTATATTTGGGGTTGCATATTTGTTTTTCTTCATGAAACAAACATAACCTCTTTTTCCAGTCTGTAGAATCATGACGTACTTACCCACATTATAGTACATGTCGTCAAGTCAGAATTTCCTTCTTTATGTATGCAACAGATTGCATAGTTTCAAGTCCAAAAAATGCAAAAGCTCCCTTCTGTGGGAGGGGGGACACCCCCTCCCACACCCTCCCCCCGCACAGTCGCTTCGCTCCCTCGCAAAGTTTGGTTTAGCCCCCCGACAGTTTTTGCTCATTACGCCACCGTGGATTCGTGATTGCTATGCCCAACCACACCTCAATAAATTCGTGTTCACCCTCGCCTGGCGAACATGTTTGCATACGGTTTTCATACGTTGTAGCAGGGAGCTGGGATTCCTTAGACCATGGGTCCATGCTTAGACCGATACCCTCGATAATTGTAACATAGTTGAAGGGGTTACCCATTGTCACCCCCTCCAAATAAAATATTTAAAAAACCCTCTAACCTGTACGTCATCTGATTATCAGAGGGGTCTCTTTAGAAATTGAAATCGAAATACAGCTAAACTTCCTCAATAACTGTCAAATATTTGCACCATTTTTTGTGAATTTCAAGTTATATATTGAACACGAACAATCAAATACGTCATGCGTTGAATTAATGAATAAACAAATCTTTTGGCTTGAACTGATTTTAATGTTTTCCCCACATTGTCAACGTCATAATTACAATGCAGGTCCGTAGGGGGGGGGGGGGATGCGTAATTTACAAAAACGGGAGCGAGACCGAGACCACGGGTTGAGTCGTGCAAGCGGGAGGGGGGGGGGGGGGGGGGTTGTCCGTCGCCAAACAATTTCGAGGCCGAGACCAAGACGTCTGGTTTAGTTGTGTATGAGGGGGGGGGGGGGGGGGGGGGGGGGGCAACAAGACCGATTATTGCCCGAGACCACTGGTTTAGATGGCCGAGACCGATTTAAAAAAAAGAGGGGAGGGGGTGCGTACGCCCCAACGCACTCCCTGGCTACGGGCCTGTAATGTGTGTGGATGTGCGATTGTTTGCTCTGCCAAAAGAGTGGGCAATATGTTTGCCAGACGAGAATTAACAATAATTTATTCCTCACAACGAGATGACACAGATGACTGCCCCCATTTATTCTTGTTAACATGTTAACTCTCGCCTGGCAAATATATTGCCCACTCTTTTGGCTTGATTTGATTTGTTCTGATTTGTTCTGATTATTTTCCACATTTTCAACATCATAATAAATATATTACGATATCGGAAGTAAATGGCAATTATATTTCTTGAATTTACAAAATGAAATAATTGTATATGTAATTTTGAAGGTATAGTATAGTTTTGGTAAAAAAAGAATTTTAGTAACTATTGGTCACAAGCATTTTTTCCAATCGGATATACTTATGGATATTTCGGCCGTTTCTTTAAACTGTTGTGCCTACTTTAATAGTTTGTCATTACTTCATAAACGAATCATTTATTGAAGCGCCCTCTAAACCAAAACTGATTTATCCCTTTAACAGATTTAGCACGAAATGGTAAACAGGGTCGATACCCCTGACTAGTCATGCTAGTGGATTGTATTTTGTATCTGCATTTTTTTTTTTTTTTTTTTCCGAAAATAACTGTACACAATTCACTGTAAATAAATGCAATGAAATCGGAGCTAGGGATGGCCCATTCAGCGCTGTCTTTATTATAGTGATAAGGCTGGTAATCCATGGGGTCCCATTTAAGGGTTTTATATTATTGTATTCAAAGCTCTTTATTGATATTATACCACTGTTGTATAGTATGTGGCTCCTGTTTATTTCATGGATCCCAGGGCCCGTATATTCATACAACCTCGCTAACTTAGATTCATGCTACGGTTGTATTGGCTGACATGGCTAGGAATTAAACACAAGGGCCCCGTTGCAGAAAGAGATACAATCGATAGTAAGTTACAATTAATTCAAGTCAGATCATGTGTTCTAAATTAGCAAATCTGATTGGTTGAGACGCGCAAATTTTCTGACTTACATTTAATTGTAACTTATATACACTCGATTGTATCTCTTTCTGCAACGGTGCCCATTATCTTCCATGCAGTTGCTTTCAGGGACTAGGACAATTGTTTGTTGCTCAGTAAACTGTATAATTTTAGATACACTCATCAAGGAACCAAGCTAGCGAAGCCAGCAAGGAACCAAGCTAGCGAAGCCAGCAAGGAACCAAGCTAGCGAAGCCAGCAAGGAACCAAGCTAGCGAAGCCAGCAAGGAACCAAGCTAGCGAAGCCAGCAAGGAACCAAGCTAGCGAAGCCAGTCTCTTATCCCTTTTTCGTTTGTCGGGTTATATAATGCAGATAATTGTATTCATGTCTGTGAGCTATTGGTGCTTGAACCTTGAAGAGATAATCTCTATAGCAGTTCACTGGGGAAGCTAAACTGGGATTTATATACATTCCAACCTCGATTAGAACACCAACCCAGAACATTGAAAAGACGAAATATTAAGTTTCATTTTGCTCGTTAAGAAAAATGCTGAACGATCTTAACCTTTTAAACACTATACGATTTTGATACACCTTGCATTCTGTAGAGTAGTTTGGGACCAGTCCTGAAAATCTAGTAACTTTGCTGACCTGTGCAAAAAGTGATGAATGATTGATACAATGTGTACTTTTGTGATGTGATTATATCCACTGAAGGATTTCACCGTAAATGAGTGTTTTATGGCCGAATAATGAACAAAAATGCGAAGTGATATTCATTGCACTGCTCACAGACTTTATACACAGTAAGTTGTAACTTTCCAGTGGATGATTAAACATCCAACTGTTCAATCGTACATATCTTTATGACGAACGGGAAATTTGAAGAAAAAAAAACGAAAGCCTGTTCCATGCTTATATTGCTAATATGAAAGCAACAAGGTATGACAGAACCACCAGAGTTCTGTGGATTTTGGCAAGGCTAGAGAAGAGGGACCAGAAAGGATCGATTATAACAAGTCCACAGCCAAGATAGTCAAGGGTGGCCGCGGTTGTGTTAATCTTATTCACCGTGTTAACAGAGCATTGATCACGATGATGGCTGATAAGAGATCGTTTCGCGTTTTGTGGCTAAATATATGTATTGGATAAAGGGATAGGCCTAAATATAATTATAATACACATGCTTACATAACTGAAGTGATACAATTGACATAACTAATTTGCGGGTATAGTGTATATAAACATTACTAAACAAACATGACACATCAAATATTGGGCCTTATATAATCATTGTAAACAGTCATCCACAAATCTTATTTAGAACTCAAGCGGTTCTCGCATACATTGTTGTATACGTATTACCAATTATATAGAAGCATGGAACGTTTTTTCCAATTTCACTTTCGTTGAAAAGATATATTTACAATTAAAGTGTCCGCATTTTTAAAGTCAGTGCAATGAGTTAGCGAATATTACTTTGCATTTCTCACACTTTACTCAGTGGACGTATCAGATCACAACAATACACATTAGACAATTTGCTCACTTATTAGATGTCTTAGAAGTTTATGGAATACCAGCCCAGGGCCCCGTTGCAGAAAGCACTGCAATCGATTGTGAGTTACAATTAAAGGAACTACAGCGTCTAGATGGCCTAATTTTCACAATAAGGCTCTCTATATGTATTTGGCAGTCATTTCCCATGAAAGCAATCAATTTTGGGGTAATTAGTAAATATCCAATTGTCCTGGGAACGCCCCTTTTAAATCGCCAAAATCGATTATGCTGCCCTCTATTGGTGTGACGTCATCTAAAGAACTTCGCCCCATAGTCTCTGTACCATTGAAGTATACCAATAGTGTAGTGGTATACTCCAATGCTCTGTACGTGCACGACGCCTCTCTAAATTCTCTAGTTGACGTAATCTAACAAAAGCCGATGAAGTGTCAATCACGCTGCTGATTTTGTGGGCGGGGTGTAAACTGGCTGCTAAGTGAGATTTGGCATCAGAAAATTAGCCTAAAATCACTACTGTGTTTATTTTCATGGAGTTTTTTTCTGCAGACCTAGTTTACAAGTCATCAACTATGGAATAAGTGCCAAAATACGTTGTATTCTCTAGTTCCTTTAATCGCAAGTCAGGACGCATTTAAATTAATCAGATCTGCGCATTTAGTCACATGATTTGACTTGTAATTAAATGTAACTTTATAAGCGATTGCATCTTTTTGTGCAGCGAGGATAAGGTCGTCCCTGTGTCGACACGCGGGATAGTCGATGTACATGTTTGATTCATTTGTGCAACGCCCGCATCTCATATTTCATTTATCTCCCATTAACATTAAAGCGAAACCAGTAAAGTGTCTAACTCCACGAAAATTACTTGGAGCTTCCACATTTCTCTTCTACCGTGTTGGTTGGCTTATGGTAAGAGAAGAATAAAATAGGGTTAGATTTTTAAAAATGCCCCTTTAGTATGACGATATCTATCATTGATAATCATTCAGCTCAAGAGCGTTAATTAATTGTCATAACCTCATACACGTAATACAGTAATTCGTTGTAAAAGCTGACGCAAATATTCGCTTTTTTAACCAGGAAAGCAGTGTTCTTTTTCAATTAAACTTTCACACATCATTCAGACATATCTTACAATGATTTTGGTACAGAATTGAAGTCTCAAATGTCATTTTGGGCAATATCTGACACTTTACAGGTGCACCTTTAACTGATTTCATGAATTTCAAAAACAACACTAAATTATATTACCGAAGTATTTTAATTTGATATCGAGTCATGCTATAAACATGATGACGTCCCGTAAGTAGTACAGTGCAAACGTGTGTGCCTGCCAGTACAAATCATGAAATGAGAATGGGCGAGTGCATGAATAAGAATATTGTTTTAAAGGAATCTAAAAACACTGCATGTCAAAATCACGGAAAAGGGTCTCTAGAGCTTTTCACATACCTGGTTGTATTCGTATTACCGATAGATTGAAGCATGGAACTATGTTTGGTTTTCCGAATTTCCTTTTTGTTTCAAAGATATGTATGATCGAAACGTTTGGAGTCATCTACGGGAGAATTTAAACTCTGTAGAAGTCAATGCAATGAGTCAGTGAATAACACTTTGCATTTTTGCTCATTACTCGCTCACAATTATGCCACTCATTTGGCCTGAAATGTTCACATATCACTCAGAGGGCACATCAGATCACAGATTAATTTGTGCAACGCCAATTTATCAAATATCTCATATTTCATTCATCTCCCCATTATATTAACTGATTACAGGAATTTCAATTACAAAATTAATAGAGCGGAAATGATCATTTATGATACCGAAAGTATCATAACTATATCGATAAAAAAAAGTCATAACCATAAAAAGTCCAATAAATAGTACAGTGCAATGCCTCCCAGAAAGAATAGAAGAGTGCAAGAATAGGAATATTGTTTTGAAGGAATCTACCATTGTCAAAATTACGGAAAATTGCTTAGGATTCAAGCGGTTAACACATACCTGGTCGTATTTGTATATTAATAACGATATAAGAATGCAACTAATTGTGGTTTTCCGAATGTCCTTTTCTATATCATGATAGAAGTGTTCGGATAAAAAAAAAACTCCATGGGATAATTCTAAATGTGTACAAAGTTAGTGCAATGAGGTAGCAAAAGTCACTTTGTATTTTAGCCCATGCAGCATTACTTGGTCATATAACATTAATTTACCATTGAAAGTTCATACATCACTCATTGGATATATAACATGTATAAGATCATTCAAATACATGCATGTTTTCAACCCGTCGTCAGTCTTTTGCACATGTCAACAAAGTTACCCCATCCCTTTAACATAACATTGATATAAGGAAACAACCAAGCCAACCGGTTATTATTTTCTATTCGTGTACGCCTCTCATAACACGGTCAAGGTCTCAAACGAACGGACACACACATGAAAGACGGATCGAGGGAGAGAAAATGGGGAAGTACTGAATAAAATATAATAACAAAAACAGATATGGTTGATATGAATTGTTGGATAGTTGGATAGTGACCAGAAAAACGGCCCATTTTATAAAAACCGCACTGATTACGTTCCAACTCTATTTTGTAGATGCTATACGTAGGCTTATACTAGTATGCAAAGCGGCTAATCTGTGGTTATATGGGTATATAGGCATACAATTTTGGTAAGGCTGAGCTTTAGTAACCAAAACCTGCACAATAACAATACAAACTAATAGTTATATAACTTCACCATGCTCGAAAGGTATAGAAAACTACAAACGACTAAGTAAAAAGCCTGTTATCATTTTAAGAAAAGAGCAATTGGAACACAACAGGGCGCTCTTTAAAAAAGCATTGGTCTCCATTTTTCATACAAAATTATGCATGTGATGTTTTGTTTAAATAATGATTAAATAGAGAGATCATCAACAACTATTTAAAAACCTCTTTTGACAATTTTTGAAAAAGTGTAAGCATTTTGTTTATTTAAAAAAAAAAAATCATCGAATAAATCTGGACCCCAGATTTAATCCGATCGGATTTTGATCAAATAAAGTTTATTCCGTCATTAAAATTGTATGCTCTTTCAAATTTTACACTCGGTATTTCATTATCTCAGAAAAAAATAATTTCGTGTAGCGCCCTATTTACCAAAACTCAACTATCCCTTTAGCTATTAAATTATAACCCTTTTAGTTGGCAACTAAAATAATATATTGTGGCATACTTGACAGCGTCATCTAAAATATTGAGCTAACATATGGGTCATGTTACCTCTCACATGGCAGTGGCGTATTATATGCGCTTTATAAATATGATAAATGATTATTGTTACATAGTTTGTCAAAAACAATAAAGGGACATCATTACAAAAATAAATAAATATAAAGATTGTCCCACAAGTAAATGGTGTGCCCCCCCCCCCCCCCGCTCCCGCCCCCTCGTTATTTATCACGCTACGCCATTGCAGAATGAGTTGGAGAGAGCATGAGAGAAGGAGGGGGAGTGAGGGGGGCGAATATTGACATGCAACATCCATTAAAGGAATAGACGAGCTGTACATACAAGCTGAAAATACAATCATATGCATCACCTATATTACATTTATAATTAGAACATACGATTGTCAACTAAAAGATTGACCGGGGCACTTCAACTGTACAGAGTACATCAATGATATCTGCCCAGTCAACAGCTGCTCGACATTTAAAAACAGACGAGTGTTACATAACATTTAACATTCATGCACGCATGGTACAATTCATTCCAGATATAAATATATAAACATAGGTGTTGCGATAATGTCTATTCAATGTGTCAATTCGATAATATATATATAGAGAGTATATTACACATTCATGTAGTTTGGAAACAAAAATTATTGATTTTACACACTATAAGTAATTTACAATTGTTTACAAAATATTGTCGTCGGACATTAAAAAGGGTACCAAATACACTTTGACATCGAACGAGTCCCTGGTGTGGGCATAGTATTGTTGTAAGGAATGTGTAGATCTATCGAGTGGGCGTGGCTGTATAGTGCTCGTACGTTTAACTATGTATACTCGACTGGGTGTTCTGTGAGCATGTATATAAACTGACATGTACATGTAAACGAAAGTCCGAATATCATAATATATTTATGAGAAATAAATCAGGTACTCACTGTCTGTCGGAGAGCCATGTTGATGATTGATAATGGTTAAATTGCTGAAAAGGTTCAATTCACGGATATGTAGCTCCTATATGGTTAAACACGGAAGCGTGTAGGTAGCAGGAGCCTGTAATTAACGAGTCGAAGTGAAACCGGTAAAGCACTAACGACGAACTGACATCAATACCACATGAAACCTGCTTCATATAGCATGCCTAGTCTCCTAGCATAGACGCAGCACAGCTAGCTGAGGTCGTGTTGCAGATAATGCAATATCCTTGATGCGTCATAAAGCGATGCACCCAGCCGTAGTACCATGGGGGTGAGGGCTCAACCAGAGACGTGGGAAGACCAAGGCGCAGGAACACCCCCAGTTGCTCTGATCTCTAGACAGTGGCGTAGCGACCGGGGGCACAGGGGCACGGGGGCATGGGGCACGGGGGGCACATACCCCCTAATAATGATTTATAAAAACAATAAGAAACATGAGGGGAAACTATTGGAAAATACAGAAATACATAAGATGTTTTCCCAATCATTCGCGTCCCCCCCCCCCCCCCCCTCCCCACCAAATTAGTCCGACCACTCTACGCCACTGTCTCTAGATATGCCTGGATCAGTCAGGAATATAATGTGTGTGGCTAAATTATAATTTAAGTCAGGCATATTAACAGCAATGACGGATCCAATTTATGACAAGAATTTTCAACAACAAAAATATACAGTCAACAGGGCGCCGTTGTTAAGCAGTTTTTTAACTGAACGACCTACCCTGTATTTTTTAAGAAGACAAGAATAAATATTAAAACAAAATAAATACCTAAACAAATTGTATATTAAAGGTGCACCTGTAAAGTGTCAGATATTGCCCATAATTACATTTGAGACTTCAATCCTATACCAAAATCATTGTTAGATATGTCCGAATGATGTGTGAAAGTTTCATTGGAAAAGAATACTGCTTTCCTGGTTAAAAAAGCGAAAATTTGCGTCAGCTTTCACAACGAATTACTGTATAACGTGTATGAGGTTTATGACCGTTCGCTCTTGAGCTGAATGATTATCAATGATAGATATCGTCATACTAAAGGGGCATTTAAAAAAAAATCTAACCCTTTTTTTTATTCTTCTCTTACCATAAACCAAACAACACGGTAGAAGAGAAATGTGGAAGCTCCAAGTAATTTTCGTGGAGTTAGACACTTAACTGGTTTCACTTTAATAATTTAAAAATAACTTTTCTCTATGCAGGTATTCATAAAAACCTTAACCATACAATTCACAATTTCGCATACACACACAGCTATGATATCAAAACAGATAAAAGAAGCGGTTTAGTGAGGTAAGCTCCTGGTTGTACGGTCGTGTTGACACGATACGATGATCATTCTAAAACAAAACCTGGGATTGTGATGAACTAGTATTAGCAAGTAGTCATCCAGCTGGTTAATTACTATCCCTCCGAAATAACACGATCAATGATTATGCTAATATATATATGGTACAGTAATCGATCTATCACACTCACATGAATGCCTTTAATTGGCATACACGCCGGCCATTGTTCCCCCAGGAGGGTCTTGTTGTTTGTCCAATGTGATATGGCATGATATTGCTTAAAATTAGCTGATTTTGTCCGAAAATGAGCTGATTTTAATCGGTATTATGACGATCATAGTCTTTTATTTGTACCTGCTACCAATGAGTACAATTTGGAGTTATTATGAAAACGCCCTCTATTGTTATATTAACGATGGTATAGTCATGTATAATGTGACTTGATATAAATATACATTCTATCAACCATTCCAAAACGTTACTAGATCCCTTTAAAGGGGTATTACAGTTTTGGTAAGGCTACGCTTTAGTAACCAATACCTGCACAATAGCATAACAACTAGTATTTATAACTCAACCATGCTTGAAAGGTTTAAAAAAATACAAACGACAAAGTAAAAAGCCTATTATCATTTTAAAAGAGCCATTAAAACACAAGAGAGCGCTCTCTAAAAAGGCTTTGGTTTCAACCATTTTCATACGAAAATATGCATGTGATGTTTTGTTGAAATAATGACTAAATAGAGAGATCATCAACAACTACCTTAAAACCTCTTTTGAACATTTTTGAAAGAGTGTAAGCAATTTTTTACTTTTTCTAAAAAATCATCGAATATATCTGGGCCCCATATTTATTACGATTGGATATATTTATTGATATTTCAGCCGTTTCTGAACCGATTTTGATTTTAAAAAAATAATAAAAACAAAATTTATTCTGCCATTAAAATTGTATGCTTTTCAAATTTTGCACTCTGTTTTTCATTATCTCACAAACAAATATTTTGTGTAGCGCCCTCTTTACCAAAACTGAACTTGCTTTAGGATTATATTGATAATTAATGTACTGTACATACATGCCCAACAGTCTACCACGTACCTTACGACTGTTTGTACAAAATTATATGCGTGAATAATGAATAGCTCAACGTCACACATCGGTACTCTATGATGCTTGAATAGACCGCTTCTGTAATGTATGCAAATAATATGCGTATGACGTAAGCTTCCCCGTTGGCAAGCTCAACAATAGTAACTAGGTCCGGCAAGCTAAGTTTGCCGGAGCTTGCCGGACCTAGTTACTATTGTTAAGCTTGCCAACGGGGAAGCTTACGTCATACGCATATTATTTGCATACATTACAGAAGCGGTTATGCGGCGTTCCCACTGTCTTGCGATCCGTTACGAACGCCACGATTGGCCATTCGTAGCTGATCGTGGAACTTCTGTGAAATTTCTGGTTTGGATACGAGGTGATGCGGGTCGATACGTTCTGGTGCGATTTGATGCGCTTGAATGCAATATGGCCAAGATTGGTAAATTTCAGATGACACGATCTGTCACGATCCGGTCTCCCGTTCAGATACGGTCATAAACGTTCCGATAGGATTGTCCCGATTGAGTCCACGATTGGGTCCCGATGTGATACGATCATCACGATCGGGGTCCCCGATTTGGGACGATTGAGTACGTGCAGATACGTTATGATACCTTCCGATACGTTTATCAAGAACAGATGCGCTCTGTTGCGATAGGATACGATTGTGGTCGCGATGTCTTTCACGATGAGGATCAAGAGTGATAACGATTTGAGCTACGATTGGACTCCGACGGATATATATACATCCCGACTGACCATGGACTTCATTGTTTCTAACTTCCTCAGAATACACACTACAACCCACAACCATTGATGATGATGGCAGGAGTTAAAGAAGACAACGAGACATTTGCAGTATTACTGTATGCTTACATTATCGCCAGAGAGAAAGAAGACGAGCCGCAGCCAGACCAGCCACAACCCCAACCACAAAGGGCCAGGAGAGCTGCAGTCAGGCAGTGCTGATTGCCATCATGGCTCACAGAGGAGGGGATACAACAGCTTGGCCAGTTCTCCAGCCTCCTAGACACCAAATTGAGGCTGGAAGATCCAGTAGCGTTCTAAAACTACACAAGTTTAACACCATAGCTCTTCGATGAAGTCTTAAGAGAGATGACGCCTTTGCACTCAGGAACTACCTCATGAAGCCATGCGGCACTTTATGCTGCTGCTGCTGCAAAAGAGGCCACATTTCTGGCATCAACCGTCTCAATGTGAGGGATCAAAAAAGAGAACTTCTCCCATGCACACTCACTTCTCTGTGCTGTCCATGTCAGTAATGGCATCTCCTCCTGACCAACTTCCTTCAGCCGGCCCATCATGGTCCTCACGCTTGTGTACCATATTTTAATCGTTTTAATCTTGTCAGGCTGTGCAGCCCAGAGATCCTCCTACTGGATGACGTCTTTGAAACCCGCAAGGCGTTTGCTGTAGAGAACCTCATTCCTCATGCGAACTTAATGATTGCCTCCTTTTGCTCTTCAGTAAAGGCAGTTACTGTTTTCTGTCTCTTGGCTTTCTGGGTGGGGGTAGTCTCCTCTGGTGTCGGCTCTGGCTGGACTGGTTCAGGCTCAGGGGTGGGACAGTCTGGCCCCTTTCTTTCTTACGTCTGGTACCCTTGGGTGGCATCTCTCAAGGCTCCACAAATTTCTAACAAAATCAAGTTGACAGTCAAGATGTACTCTCATATTAAGTGTAGATCGCTAAATGAAATAAAATCAATCTTGTCCGGTATATATATGGGCGCGAGAATTTTATCCGTGAAAAGGCGTGACTTATCGTATCTACTCGCATTTACTTGTATCTACTCGCATTTACTCGCATCTACTCGTATTAACTCGTATCTGCTCGTGAGTCATTAGTGTTAGGTCGTGAACAATGGTACCCGACATAGCGTCACAGATCGTGATAGATCGTGGGAGATCGCATCACATCTTAACAGAGCGTGGTGTTTGTCTAGTCCAAGGCTGATCCCGATCACCACGATTTGGAAGATCCAGTACGATCCGATGATGACGATTGATAACTAATCGTGTTGATCGTAGAACTTTTTTGAACCGTTCCAAAAATTTCCTACGATCAACACGATTGCCACGACTGACCTTACGATCTGATAATGTCTGATACAATCACCACGATTATTCCACGATCAGCTACGAATGGCAAGTCGTGGCGATCGTAACTAATCGCACGACAATGGGAACGCCGCATTAAGTTACAGGGCTGTTTTCATTTTAAAAAGCAGCTGTTAACACAGAAGGGTACCCTCCAGAAACCTTAAAGTTTCAACAATTTTTTGAAATAAACAAATGTGAATGTGATGTTTGGTTACAATAATTATTCAATAGAGAGATAAATAAAACAATTTTAAAGACACCATGGTATAATTAATTTGTAAAATGTGTAGGATTTGTAAATATTTGTTTTAATTATTAGATACGTGTTGGGCCACAACATTTAATTGTAATCGTATATATCAGCGGATATTTAAGCTGTTTCTAATCCGATTTTAATCAAACAAAATTGATTCTGCTTTTAAATGCTGTTCTTTTCCTTTTCAAACATTACACCTACTCACAAACAGGTTTTTCTTGAAGCGTCCTCTAAACTAAAGTTGTTCTATACATTTAAAGAATCTGCAATCTTGAGTTCAATGTTCAAGTGTACTGCTATATTCTCTGAGAGGTGATACTGCATAACATAATTTGATTGTCATAACAACCAGCAGCATATTACATATTCTTTTTTTCCACAATGATACCTTTTAGATTGGGGCATAATCTAACTGAATTTGTGTCTTTAGTCTAATCTGTAAATGTCGTAGGCGAACAATTACATGTGTTAAGGAATGAATGAACCTCGACATCGAATAACACATAAAACCCCAACATAATGTTGGTAATAGATGTTTCCGTTAAGTGCAGCATACTTCATTCTTCAGAAAATAAATTCCTCTTTATTTATACTATCATATTAATGATGATTGCCTAATCCAATTAGTATTTTGGTTTACAACAAACAAATTAAATTATATTGTTTAAACGCCTAAACAAAAAGGCACATAATATATGTTTTTCAACAAAATTGACGCCTCACTTCTTATTATAATTATACTGCTTTTCTTTGTATAGCCTAAAATGTAGTACCAGCAGGTCGATCGTGTGTTATTTCATAAACTAAATAGCATTATAAAGTTTATGAACCGTATTCCCATTTCATATAAACTATTCACATTAAAGAAATCTATAGTTACTTTGTTCACATGTGCACAAACTGGCAAATGGTTGATAAGATGTGTATTTCTGTGGTTTGATATGTCCAATGAATGATGTGGGAAAATACCATGGTAAATGAATGCCATATGACCAAGAGATGAGCGAAATGCATGTTAATATTCACCGAGTCATTGATCTGACTTTGTAGTTATAATTATCCACTAACTATTTATAAATCTGAACACTTCAAGCCGAAAGCTGTTCCATGCTTCTATTGATAATACGAATACAATGAGGTATGTGGGAACCGCTGCTAGAGTTCCAAGTGAATGTTGAGGAGTTTGACTTTGATTAATTTCATTTCATTTTATATGATTTCATTTATCAATTTTTATATCCAAATCATATTTTGACAAATCAAATCAAATGAAGTGTTACAAAAGTAAAGTAATTCAAACATATAAAGAAACTGACCAGAAATATATAATGTGATTGAAAAAGAGCAAAGCAAATGGGATTCCAACGGGATTCGAACCCGAGACCTCCGGATTGCTAGACCGGTGATCTTACTCATTTTCTTTGCTCTTTTTCAATCTCAAAAGTAAAGTAAATAATTTACATTTCTAGATTCCTTATACATTGCATTATCTTGGCAAACTATGAGCTCATAGTCTGGCAATGCCGTGGGTGTACAAACCCACCTCCAGTCAAGATAATCACGATAGTAATGATAACGAGCAGTGCTAATGAGTCTCGGACGGTATCTGACAAAAGGAAGCAACTGACAATTGTATGGATAGTCTGTTTACTTGTTGTGGGGTAATTGAGATATGCTCTACACAATGGTGAGCAAATTAAAGTCACCTGACAATCCATTTATGAGAAATTAATATGTCAAAAGGAAGTAACTGCACAAATATCAATATAAAAATCCTCATTTACAAGAAAACTACCAATTGTCAGTTGTTTCCTTTTGTTAGATTAGGGCAGAACAGGTTTCATGGTTAATAACTAACCGCGTTGGGTCGATGGTTAATCTCGATTAATGATAAAGTATCAATATATCATCATGAGTGGATGGTACGAGTTGAGCGACTGAAGAGCAAGGTGGTTTGAGTTGAAGTGTATCTCGGTCCATTTGCTACTCCGTGCTTCTTGCTGTGTGGTCGCTATCTCCACTCAATCTTCCTCTTCCATTTCAAGTCGAAACAAATCTTGAATTTAGAACAAAATGGCCGATTTTGAAGACGTTGCCGAGGTAAGCCTATTATTACAAACTTTTTTGATTAACTAAGACTATTTCTAATTTCTGAAAATGTCAAGGTTTGCTTAATAGGATGTTGAAAGATGTAATCTTATTCTGGTCCGGGGTGATTCACTCGAGTCGTGTGGTGATCATGCATGGTGATGATGAACATAGATTGGCGCTGAATAACTGGTCAATGGCAAACGAGATGTGCTGATGAGTAAAGGCGATATAGATGATGTTGACGTTAGGGATTATATTGTCATATTTAAAAAGTCAGAGATTTGATGATGAGCCCAGACTAGCACGTGTGGCGTGCACTATATATTTAACATCAAACGAGCGTATGACGTGGCATTCCGAGGCACCGAAACCATTGAATACATATTGAATAATGGATATTAAGTTAAACATACAAACGTGTTATTCTGTTGGCGTTAATCATGCGTGGATAAATGCAATATTATAACAATTTGACACTAAATTCGCAAACATGGCTCGATGCCAAATCAAGGCACGAGTGTCTTTCAGCAAAGTATTTTTTCTCTATATTTCACAGCTCCAAACCCATGAGTAATGAATACCTGGCAGGGTACGTGTGGCAAGCAGTATTCGTCGTACGTCATGTACTTCAAATTATAATGTGCCTTCGTGGCTGCTCATTGCTGGTATACTCCCTGGGGTGATTATATTGAGCAGTTACATGTACACAGTGACCAGGGTTACGTCGAATATATATGTTTGTAAAGAGCTAATATACTATTGTATCAATCATATTCATGTCATTAAGTATGGTATTATTTTCATCAGTATTATTATTATAAGCAATAGTAGTAGTAGATTTAGTAGTATAACAAGGAGTAGTATATTTAGTAGTAAAAAAGGAGTAGTAGAACTAGTAGTATTAGTAGTAGTAGTAGTAGTAGTAGTAGTAGTAGTAGTAGTAGTAGTAGTAGTAGTAGAAGTAGTAGTAGTATAGTAGTACTGTAGTAATAGTATTAGTTGTAGTAGAAAACTCACAGAAAATAACTATTGCGCAGTTATTGAAGTAGCCTGTTGGGTATAAAAAAGGATTGCTTAAAATTTGTAATTCTTCCGATCGAATTGATTTGAGGCATCACTGAACGGAAGAAGATATGATTCTTATCACGGTCAATTAATTATTGATTGAGGGCGTGGTACAAGCTTGCATTATGGTTATGGAAGGGAAATTATACCATAATATTTTATTCCAGTTTGGTTTAAATGTTCAAAATAGTTTAATTTACATGTATAAATAGTATAATTACGATTATATTTTCTTTTCATTACCATGCAATAAAGTTGGTACATTGTTTTCATATGTGTATATCAAAACGTTGCATATGGATAATTCATTCGAATACAATAAAACTATTTCTTTTAAGTCTGTATAAAATTGTATTTTTTACCCTGTAAAATTCAAGCCTGTTAGCAATAGCATGTCATGTA
>JBAMJV010009688.1:0-100523 GCA_037951105.1 Echinarachnius parma
AAAAAGTATGGAAAACCGTTCTTTCTTTGAAAACAAAATGTAAAAGTCCTTTTAAAAAGCATAAAATGTTGTTTCAAATCACACATTTTTTCTATTATCAAGGAGATTTCATGTTCTCCATGTAAAATTTATGAAAGTCTAAAATACTTGCATTTTTGCATTTGAATATATTTTATTCCAGGGCTACAAATGGCTTTCCATACTTTTTAAGTCCAACTTAGTGTTAAGTTCAACTTAGGATCTTTGTGAAACACCCCCCGGGACAAGGAAGGAAGGGGACCACCAGGCAAAAAAAAAAAAAAAAAAAAAAAACGACATAATTATATGTGTTGGTACCGTTGTGTTTGGAAACATGCATGTGCATGCTATTGGGATCATGTTAATGTTGTACTTTTTTCTTTTGTTCATCTCATTTTAGCCGACTAGAGATTGACATATGCATGCTGTCACAACCAGTCATATAATATAATTTCACTCAAGAGGGTTTTTAAGAGTTCGATCTTTTGAGAGGTGGGGCTTAGCAACATGAAGAAAAATAATTGATAAAATGTTTTAAAAATATACTAAAAATGGGTCAAAAAGTTTTCATATAGTTGATGAAGTCAACATGCCATAGGCATCATTCACAAAATGATTTATTGGAAAACAGAGGGGGAAAACAAACTCACACCCACATCTCAAACCGATTTGTTGACATAGAGCTGTATATAGGAATTACAACTAAATGGGCGTTGATCATTGATGGAGGGGGGGGGGGGCACCTCACTTTAGTCCTTTAGTACATCCCCTCAATTCACATACGTTTACTTCGTCAATATGACTAAATAACACCCCCCCCCCCCCCCCCATACCTATAATAATACGGTATATTTTTAGATAATACTTATTTCAACTTTTGAAAAAGTTGACCAACAGTTACAAAAATAAAAAATAAAAAAGAGCTATATTGTATTAGTAAGGATCCCAACCTTTGAACATGATTTTAACAGAAGCGCATAGAGCGTCCCGTTTCCCATTTCAACCTACGATTTTCAAACTTTCCAACATTCGATCAAAACACAATCAGTCACGTCCTGTCAGTCATATATGATAATTACGGCTTGACTTCGGATAGAAATTATGACAACATTGAACTACATTAATATTGATATAAAAACGTTTTTACTGCACATTCATCTCAAAGCAGAACATTATAATAGTGTACATTTAGCAGTACAAACGTAAACAAGGTAATATTAACGTGTGGCATTGAATTATTTCCATGATTCCGAAATACAATTATAGTATATTTAATCTTTTCAATATGTCCTTATTAATTCTATATACACGATTCAAGACGGCACCACAAAGATACATTTATCTATATAGGTAGTTGTATTGCAACATGAGATAACTACCAAATAACATTGCTAGATGATTTCATTTATTGTTTTCTTGGTTGTGTTAATATGATATCCTTGTAACTCATTTTATGTTTCATATGCGAAAAGGGATCATGTTTTCAATAAATGCCATGTGGAAGGAAAAAATAACATCGACAGTAATGTATCATATTTAAGTACTTAGGATTTGTTTTATTATTGATAGAATGCGGAATAGTATCAATTGGAACTGATAAAATCAAGAGCATGTATATATTTGGATAATGTCCACATCTTTACTGGTTCTAGAGACTATATGATTTGATATGCTGATATAAAGCAATGTATCAACTAGATTTGATATTACTAAGAATCTTTGCACTCATTTAAAGTCGAATTCTACCCCAGAAAAATTGCAATTCGCCATGAAAAATATTAATGCGCATTGCATAAAACGTATCAGAGCGAAAATCTGAGCAAAACGGTCGCGCAACAAAATCAAAGTTGTGACAGTTTTAACTTAGGTGAGAATTATACCGATCGTGACGTCATAAATTATTCGTCTTATTTACCAGGTAATTGTATGTACTTGAACATTAATCATTGGATGAACCAACATTTCTTCATATGTTCGTGTAAACAAGCACAAAAAATGTAAAATGTAAAATTTAGTAAATCAAAATGAAAAATAAATGAATTTTCAAAATGTCCAAAACGTATAGAACTTAGGCGTTAAAACTTCATCTTTAACATCATCCATACATCATGGCAGACTTCTCACGTGAGAATGGAAGCCCTATATTTAAAGGGGTAGTACAGTTTTGGTAAGGCTGAACTTTAGTAACCAAACCTGGACAGTAACATTATAAACTAATAGTTATGACTTCACCATGCTCGAAAGGTATACAAAATTACAAACGACTAAGTAAAAAGCCCATTATCATTCAAAAAGAGCCATTAAAACACAAGAGGGCGCTCTCTAAAAAGGCTTTGGTTTTAAGCATTTTTCATACAAAATTATGCATGTGATGTTTTATCGAAATCATGATTAAATAGAGAGATCATCAACAACTAGGCCTATTTAAAAAACGCTTTTGAAAATTTTTGAAAAAGTGTATACATTTTTAAATTTTTTTGAAAAATTCATCTAATTATTTGGGCCCCAAATAATTATAAGATCAGATATATTTATTGATATTTCAGCCGTTTCTAGACCGATTTTGACCAAATAAAGTTTATTCTGCCATTAAAATTGCATGTTCTCTCAAATTCGACACTCAGTTTTTCATTACCTCACAAAAAATTGTGCAGCGCCCTCTCTATCAAAACTAAACTACCCCGTTCCATATTGTATACCAATACTAGATTTGTCGACCCCAATAGAGTTACTACAGTAACCACCGGGATCCCGTAGGCAAGACTTTAATATCCCAGGCAGACTTCAGCTGGAGACCTTCCGGGTAAACTCCCTGTATTGGTTTTTAAAAAAGAAAAGAAGAAGCACAAAATAACAACAACGAAATATTAATCACCAAATCGCAATAATTACGTCATAAAGCAGTCACTTTTTAGTTTGAATAAATGATTATAGATAAATTAGAATAACTACGAACTATTAAATGATGTCATATGCCTGAAAAAGTTATTAGATTACAGCTATATGTGGCGTAATAAAACAATGACAATCAGAACTTAGCATATTATACAGATCAAACAACTACATCGACAAATTAATGTAAACATTTAATTTCATCTGTTACTTTCTCATCAATTACCATAAACCGTATATACATGAACTCCCAATCCTAAATAATCACATAAAAACGTATACTGCAAAATCAGGACCATAGCAAATCAATTACCATGTTGCTTCTTGAGGTCTTCGCAGATGAGACGGTATTCGACGGTGTTGACGAGCTTGTCGAAGGCGTCGTTCCACCACGAGACGAAGTCGGTCTGGCCTTTCTTCACCATCATACCGAACCCGCCGTGAGCGCAGCGGTTGGGGAAGTCGACCTCGGTCACGCGCTTCAACGACATCGTCAGCTGAGGCTCAGCGTAGCAGAAGGCCGCGGCGACCTGATGTTATGATTATATGAATTAAAATGTCAACTAGATAATTTAATATTAACTAGATTACATGAATGAAATAATGAATTAGTTCAGTAATATATTACTTGTTTATGTATGGAATGTGTTAAAGGGACTTAGTAACATTGTCCAAATCCTCAAAATCCAATTGGAATTCTAGCGGTTCCCTCATACCTTGTTGTATTCGTATTACCAATAAAATCATGGGACAGGTTTCGGTTTTTCAAATTTCCCTTTCGTTAAAAAGATATGTACGACTGAAGTGTTCAGATGTTGAATAATCCACTGGATCGTCAAAACCGTGTACAAAGTGAGTGCAATGAGTAAGTGAATATCACTTTGCTTTTTTTGCCCATTACTCGGCCATAAAACGTCTATTTAACTTGAAATTTTCACACAACACCCAGTAGACATATTGGATAACAACAATATACATTGTATCAACCCCTCATCACTTTTTGCACATGTCAACAAAGTTACTATAGACCCCTTTAATTTATTATATCATTCAACATAAAAGTACTGAACTATATTTTTAATATGTTACGACCTTTTTTCATTGCCCACGTATGCTATCTTAGGAGTATTTCTTTTTTCCCCCTTCATCAATATTTATAAAGGTCAATAATTATTGATAAATGGCGTTCCTTTCGTACGCTAGCATGTCATGTTTAGGTATTTTGTATTCGAATTTCCAAGTGCAACGAAACAAAATGGTAAATAATGTTTCCTTTTGTAAGCTAGCATGTCATGTTTTATGACTGTATTTTTTCATTCAAACTTGTAAGTGAAACGTGAAACGAAACAAAATAATGGTGTGATATACTTACGCTTCCATCAATGACGGCGGATACGAGCGTATCTGCATCCGGGTAGAAGGTTATTAGATTTCCACTCAACTTTGCACCCTGTTGTGGAATTCGAAGATAATGAACAAAATGAAATTATTAGATCAAAGAAAGTAATAATAGGAAAAATATATATACAGAGTTACAGTCCTGGTGAAACTGAATTAAAGAAACTAAAATGTGCACGTTATCATTAAAACTAATAGTTATAACCCAGTCATGCTTGAATGGAAGAAAAACATATTAAAGGGATCTAGTAACTTTGTTGACATGTGCAAAAAGTGATGAGTGGTTGATATTGTACAATGTATATTGTTGTAATCTGATATGTCCACTGGGTCTGGGTGTTGTGTGAAAATGTCTAGGTAAATGGACGTTAATTTGCCGAGTAATGAGAAAAAAGGCAAGGTGATATTCACAAACTCATTGCACTCACTTTGTACACGGTTTTCGCGGTCCAGTGGATAATTTAACAATCTGAACAATTCAATCGTAAATATCTCTTTAAAAGGATAGTTGAGTTTTGGTATAGAGGGCGCTACACAAAATAATTTGTTTGTGAGATAATGAAAAACTGATTGTCAAATTTGAAAGAATGTGTAATTTTAATGACAGAATAAACTTTATTTGATCAAAATCGGTTCAGAAATGGCTGAAATATCCAAAAACACAACCATTTGTAATAATTGTGGGGCCCCACAATTATTCGATAATTATGAACCAGCCGTTAATATTTTTTTTAAGTACTTCCTCTTTTAAAAAATTGTTTTTAAATAGTTGTTGATTATCTCTCTATCCAATCACAATTTTAACAAAACATCACATACACAATATTTTTGTTTAAATGGTTGAAACCTCTTGAGTTTTAAAGGCTCTTTTTTTCCATGACAACAGGCTTTTTTCTTAGTCATTTGTAATTTTTCATTCCTTTCGAGCATGGTGGATTTATAGCTATTAGTTTGCAATGTAATGGTGCAGGTTTTGGCTACTTAATTCAGTTTGACCAAAACTGTACTCTCTTTACCAAAACTCAACTATCCCTTTAACCATGTTAACGAAAGGGAAATTTGAAAAACCAAAACCTGTCCGAATACAACAAGGTATGAGGGAACCGCTGGAATTCCAATTGGATTTTTAGGATTTGGACAATGGTACTAACTTAGTGACTTAACGGCTAAGTTAGAAGATTGTTTAACAGCTGTTAAAGGGGTAGTTCAGTTTTGGTATAGAGGGCGCTGCACGAAATCATTTTTGTGTGAGATAAAGACAAACTGAGTGTAAAATATGGAAGAGCATACCATTTTAATGACATAATAAATTGTATTTGATCAAAAAACGGCTGAAATATCAATAAATATATCCGATCGGAATAAATCTGGGGCCCCAGATTTATTCGATGATATTTTGTTTAAATGTAAAAAATGCTTATACCTTTTCAAAAATTTCAAAAGAGATTTTTAAATAGTTGTTGATGATGTCTCTATTCAATCATTATTTCAACAAAACATCACATGCATAATTTTATATGAAAAATGGTTGAAACCAGTGCTTTTTTTTAGAGAGCGTCCTCTTGTGTTTTAATGACTCTTTTTAAATGATAACAGGCTTTTTACTTAGTCGTTAGTAGTTTTCCATACCTTTCGATCATGGGGGAGTTATAAATATTAGTTTGTTATGTCATTGTACAGGTTTTGGTTACTAAAGCTCAGCCTTACCAAAACACTACCCCTTTAACTCAGGAGAGCTCACTACAGACACCTGATAGTTTTAACTATAAGTAATTCTTACAAATATTACAATTTGGAATCTACAGTGCATCCATTTTTGCTGTTGTTGTTGTTGTTGTTGTTGTTGTTGTTGTTGTTGTTGTTGTTGTTGTTGTTGTTGTTGTTGTTGTTGTTGTTGTAATATACCTGGATAAGATCGGTGTATCTGGCGAGGCAGACGGGATCGCTGGAGAAAGCGTTGATGAAACCGATTTTTCTTCCGCGCAGATCTTCCCAGTTGAAGTTCATCGTCGAGTTGGCAACGTAGACACCGACACCCGGGAGCTTACTGTATTCGTTGGTGAAGCTGTAGGTTCGTGCGCGATCGTAGGTAATACCCCATCCTTTTGTTAACAAAAGCAAAACATAAAATAATATGATTAACAATACTATAACTAGATTATCAAAATAATTAGCATTATGTTACAAATTCATATTATTGCACTCTTGAGCTATGGATGATGTAAGAAGGAGATACCGATAAAGACAACGAAGACAAGCCTAACATACATACAAGACAGACAGACAGAATTACAGACAGACAGACAGACAGACAGACAGACAGACAGACAGACAGACAGATAGATAGATAGATAGATAGATAGATAGATAGATAGATAGATAGATAGATAGATAGATAGATAGATAGATAGATAGATAGATAGATAGATAGATAGATAGATAGATAGATAGATAGATAGATATATAGATATGTAGATAGATAGATAGATAGATAGATAGATAGATAGATAGATAGATAGATAGATAGATAGATAGATAGATAGATAGATAGATAAATAGGTAGATAGATAGATAGATAGATATATAGATAGATAGATATATAGATATGTAGATAGATAGATAAATAGATAGATAGATAGATAGATTGATATATATATAGAGAAAGGCAGAAATAAAGATAGATATACATATAGATAGATTAATGTAGATAGATAGATAGATGGATAGATAGATAGATAGATAGATAGATAGATAGATAGATAGATAGATAGATAGATAGATAGATAGATAGATAGATAGATAGATAGATAGATAGATAGATAGATAGATAGATAGATAGATAGATAGATAGATAGATAGATAGATAGATAGATATAATGTAGATAGATAGATGTTACGTGTCATATATAGAAGCCCACAAGCCCCGCTACAGATAAACGGAGGTGTTTCACAAACTCTTAGTATCAGTAATACTCAAGAGCAAAATGCAATATTTTTCAGATTTTCACACATTCACGAACATGGAATCTACCTGATAATAAAACAAAACAAAACAACATATGTATTTTTGTAATTAATGTATGTTGAGTTTCGGAATGGTTCCATCGTTATTTCATACAAACTAACAGCTTTCCATAATTGTACGTCTACTAACTTAGAATTTAGGTTCAACTATGATAATCTTTGCAAAACGCCCCCCCCCCCCCCCCGTGTAGTCTTTATTACCTGTGCAGATGTCATACCAGCCGGCCAGTAGACCCTCCCCTCCTCGCGCTCTGTCGCCCCCTGTATTGGACCAGCATCTGTCGGCGGTGTCGTACACCAGCTCGCATTTCTTGTTTGCAATTTTGCATACTGAGAGTGTGAATGTGAGGAAAGATTAGCAATTCAAACATTATAAAGTGGGCCTGTATACAGTACAACATTTTCTTGATTTTGTAAAGAAAAGTGGAAATAAACCGAACACAAAAAGTAACTACCCCCCTAAACAACAACTCAAAATAAGAGGTAACCATTAATTCATGTTTGAGTAAGCACACATTAAAGAGAAAATGTTCATTATTTCAAAATTCGCAAAAGTAAAATCATTTTGCAGTTTATTGAGTATTGAGATATTCAAAATGTCACTGTTTTACAATAGCAATAAATGCATTTAACCACATGTACCATTAAACAATCAAAATGGATAGAATATCAAACAGCATTGTTTCACAAACCATAATCAATGCAGTCACATGTGCTGTTTCATAACAATGTTCAGGCATGTGCAAGTTCTTGTGACTTTACTTCTTTAGAAATAGGGTCATTTTGTCTTTAATCTGTGCTCATTCAGCCATAAAGTGATGAATATCTCTGATTTTCACATAAAATGTACATAACAATATTATTGTAGACATATCGTGGTACGATGTCATTATGAAACAATTATCGGTTATGAAATTATGAGCAGTTATTTAGGGGGGTAGTTACTTTTTGTGTTTTTTAATATAGTTTTCAACAATACTTTTATACGAAAACTCAGCTGAACATTTGCTTTTGATTGATGTTTACCTAATATGTACTATATTTACTATAATTGATTATCCATGATTTATGACGGTTCTATATCATATAATTCATAAATATTTTTAAATCGAATTTCTCTTCTATACCTGAGTTGATAATGTCCACGTTGTACCCCTTGATTGTCCCGCTCGCCTCATCTCTGTCAGGGACAAAACAATTATGGGATTATGAAAATAATGAATAAAACAATAATGTGAAATAAAATAAAAACCAATAATAAAACATAAGGGGGAGTCGATTATTAGTCTATTAGATAAAGAAATGATGTGTCCCCCGATCAGTCCGATCACGCTGGCTTTAAGCCCGGCGCAGAAAGAGCCGACTCGACCCGATCCGACTGGTTTTAATCAGGCTAGAGTTGGGCCCGGTCGGTCGGAGCAGATTTATCGTGTTGAATCGACCCCAACTGGCATCCGACTGTCTCTCGACTGGCAAAATGTGTGTCGCGAGGCACAAAAAACTGAGCCGATCGGAATGACAACCTGTCGAGTCGGCTCTGTCTGCGCCGGGCATTACATGCAGATGTTCATAAACCGTGCATCGATCGGGATGAGCATGCGCATCAATTCAGTTACTATGTATACTGTAGTTCACCCTATTGTTATAGTGTAAAATACCCTTGCATAAATTCCTTTTTTATTTTGATCCATGTGTCTGAGAATAGAGATAACTGGTTGGATTCTGGAACGTGGATATCCGGTTTCTAATCGTCCTTCCGTACGAAAGGTTAAAGGTGCACCTGTAAAGTGATATTGCCCAAAATGACATCTGAGGCGTCAATCCTATACCAAAATCATTGTAAGATATGTCCGAATGATATGAAAGTTTCATTGAAAAAACACACTGCTTTCCTGGTTAAAAAAGCGAAAGTTTGCGTCAGTTTTTACAACGAATTACTGTATGACGTTTATGAGGTTTATGACCGTTCATTAACGCTCTTGAGCTAAAATGATTATCAATGATAGATATCGTCTTACTAAACATGCTAAAGGGGCATTTGAACAAATCTAACCCGATTTTATTCTTCTCTTATACCATAAACCAAACAACACGGTAGAAGAGAAAATAATGTGGAAGCACAAATTAATTTTTGTGGAGTTTAATACAGTAAATTGGACTAAATATACATACACAATGTCATTTATAACTTCAAAGCATGGGATTATAATATACACACTATGAAAAATACATATGTTTGCAGCATCGAATAATGAGGTACAATATATAACATCAATTGATTTGAATTGAATTAAATTAAATTCCGGTTCCATGACTTTTGCCCCGGGGACAATGGCTCCGCTAATCATAATATCATAAATATCATAATATCATATAAATATCATATCATCATAATCATCATAGTATCATAATATCATAGACAATGTTAACCCTATGTAATCTTCAATGCCTGACTAGCATTTGACAAGACGTCGCGTCTGACTTACTGTCTTGTCAGGAATGACTGGAGAAACAGCTAGTCGCGTGTACAAGTGAGATATAGTGCTGCTTGTGTGATAGTGGCGTTTGTCTTTATGATTTTGTTCCCGTGCCATAATATACTTTCAGTTCAGACGCGAGGTCTTGCCAATTGCTAGACAGAAAAATTCCATCTCGTTATGGAGGGGTCCTTTCATATTATGACGTCATACTATCGTATCTGCAAAAATCTTCAGGATTGATGGAGGCAGATTAACCCGAAGAAGAAGAAGAAGAAGTATCCCCTAGCTCCATGTGGTGAGTGAATACAACAAACGAGGAGAAGGACTAATTTAACGGTCTTGTAAATGGCTAGCCTTTTGATTAAAACAGGTGTTCTGGTCATGGTCAGACCTGCTCCTTTAATACACGAATCGGAACCTTGACTGCGTCTCTCGGATGGTGACGATAAAAGGCGGTCCTGGACGTTATTTAAAAGGGATCTATTAATTTTACTGACATGTGCAAAAAGTGATGAGTGGTTGATACAATGTATATTGTTGTTATCTGATATGTCCACTGGGTGTTTTGTGAAAACTTCAAGTTAAATAGACGTTATATGGCCGAGTAGTGAGCAAAAATGCAAAGTGATATTCACTAACCCATTGCACTTACTTTGTACACGATTTTGACGATCCAGTGGATAATTTAACACCTGAACACTTCAATCGTGCACAATGTTACTAAGTCCCTTGAATTATCATACTTGATTGAACGTGTCTGTAAACACAAATCTACTAATAAAAATAACCTACCAGCTATCAGGCCAACCGTCGAAAACGTAGCGATAAATTCTCGGAGCATTTGTCACTATAGAGCAAATTATAAATATTTCGTTTTACCTGCCGTCAGAATAATACAATAATAATGAAAGCTCACTTACAGATACTCCAGATTGGTGTCTGAGTGGCCAATAGCAAAAGTCCAAACCCTGTCTTGTGGTGCAACGTATCCCATGCCTCCTACGAACGGAAACAAAAACGAAAATAGGACTATTAATTATAATATATACCCCTCCGACAAAAAAACAACAACAACAACAAACAGGCAAGGTGTGTCACAGTGTGTTTCGCAGTGCAGTGTGTACCGCAGTGTTGACTACTTTAAATGTGTGCGTTTTAACAGTGTGTGAACACTCATCACTCTGCATGTGATCACATTGTGAGAATGTGAGCACACTCTGAAGCACACTGTGAGGGCACTGTGAAATATATCCTGAGTTCCCAGTGTGTTAAATAGTGTGAACACACTTTGTTCACAGTTTGTTTACAGTGTGATGAGTATCGACTCATACGTGTGTTCATATTACCGTGTTCTTTCAGGTAGATAAATTTGTTGATAATGAGTCTTTGAGGGTGGAGCGTCCATTTGAATTACAATTATACATTTATTTACATTTTATAGATATATTCACATTTATATTTCTATTCGCATAAAGTATCGAGTGGAGCCTATTTGATTACATTTAGTTTCCATCATTCTACAGCTATAGGGGGTGTTTCACAAATATCCTAAGTTGATCTTAGCACTAAGATGGTCTTAAATATTATGGAAAGCCACTAGTGTCTTGAAACAGTTTTGTAAAAGTTATGTTGAAATGCATAAAATGTTGATTCAAATCATATATCAAAGAGATTCATGATCTTCACATAAAATTCATGAAATTTCTTTGATAATTAGAAAATATATATGAATTGAATCAACATTTTATGCATTTCAACATAACTTTTACAAAACTGTTTCAAGACAATAATGGCTTTCCATAATATTTAAGACCATCTTAGTGCTAAGATCAACTTAGGATCTTTGTGAAACACCCCCATGGTCAAATTGAACATATATTGTGTTACCATCTTGTAAATCTTCTATGGGGAGCATTCAATAATAATATCATAGATGAATTAGTACTACAGTGGAACCTCATTATAAAGAGCTCTGATATAACACAACCTAAATGCAGACAATATATTCTGCAGTTCCCCGTTCTTTATATTCTGATATAACAAGATACCTGATTAAAGGTGCACCTGTAAAGTGTCAAATATTGCCCAAAATTACATTTGAGACTTCAATCCTATACAACAATCATTGTGAGATATGTCCGAATGATGTGTGAAAGTTTCATTGAAATAGAACACTGAGCATTTCCTGGTTAAACAAACAAAAATTTGCGTCAGCTTTTACAACGAATTACTGTATAATGTGTATGAGGTTTATGATCACCGTTCATTAACGCTCTTGAGCTGAATGATTAACAATGATAGATATCGTCATACTAAAGGGGCATTAACAAAATATAACCCTATCTTATTATTCTCTTACCATAAGCCAAACAACACGGTAGAAGAGAAATGTGGAAGCTCCAAGTAATTTTCGTGAAGTTAGACACTTTACTGGTTTCCATTTAAAGAAGGCAATTTTCATACAAATTGATCTTCTTATAACGAGGTTCCACTGGAATATAATACTTGTAATTACCTGGTCCAACCCCATTAAATTCAGGTTCGTACTCGAATTCGATTTCCCAAGGCTTCGAGACGCCGACGATGCCCAGGATGAGAGCACAGCAAGCGACAACGACCACCACTGCGATGACCAAGTTGGTTCTTCCGTTGCAACCCATGCTTTTAATGATAACAATTTTAAATTATATAACATTCATTAATTCGAATAAATTATTTCGTTAATTTGTTCACTTACACGTTCATTCATTCTTCCTTTCATTCATTAATTCGTTCGTTGGTTCGTTTATTCGAAAGCATTCAAGTCACTAGCTAAATTAAATGTCAATATTAAAGGGATAGTAATAATAATAATAATTATAGTTTCTTAAATAGCGCTAAATACATAAATGTTTCATAGCGATTTACACTATTATTACCCCGGTCATATAATGATACAATCAGACCAGCACACATTGTGCACACCATCTCCACTCCCTGGGGAGCATTCCTTCCAAGCGCTCAATAAGATCGTTCACATAAAAGCTTTCAGCCTTTCACCTCCTACCGATCCCATTTATACACCTGGGTAGAGAGCAGCAATAGTGGATAAATTGTCTTGCTGAAGGACAAACGCGGCGGTGGGCAGGGTTCGAACTCGGGATCTCACGATTGGAAAGCGCGCGCTCTACCAATCTTCCCACACCACATTTGCAAATACTAGCCATCTAACGAAGAGCTGATAAAATGTGTAATCTGATATGTCCCCGATCGAGTGATGCGTAAAATTCCATGGTAAATAAATGTCATTTGACCGAGTAATGGACGTAAATGCGAAAGTGATATTATCTAACTTATTGCACTGAATTTGCACCCAGTTATAATTATCCACTAGATAAATATAAATCACAACACTTCAATCATACATATCCTTATAATGGAAGAGAAATTTCGAATACCGGAAGTTGTCCGATGATTCTATTGGTATTACGACAATGATGTATGTGAGAATAGCCAGAGTATATAGGCCTACTAGGTATTATACATTTTGAGGACTGACTTTGATATTTTTACTAGATTCCTTTTAGGCCACTCACCTGCTATTGTTAGGGTACCTCCTCAGACCGTGGTCGTCTTCGTTCTCGAGTCGTTCCGGCGGGATGTCGGACAGAGGGACCGTCGACATCGTATGGCACGCGAATCAGTAGAGAGAGAAGAGCGACGAATGTGACTAGAAAAGGGCGTTGTATAGCCTATAAGAACTATCACCGCACTGGAGATCACCTAATGTACATGTAACAAGAGCTACCAAACAAATTGTTAAGCTATTGTTAAACTATAACAAAAGCCGGATCATCTGACAGGACAAGCGGTTGACACTTGGTGGGGTAGCTCATATAGTAGTAGGCATGGTAGGGGGCATGTACCCCAATCCCCCAATAATTATACACACACAACAACAAAAAAAAACGATTGAAAGAACAATTACAAGGTAAAATATAATCTTATGATAATTAAAGACATACATAGACAAATAGTGTGCATCCAGTATAACTAGAGCACCCCCTCCCCCTTCACAACACATACATACGTATAGACACCTAGGTATGCTACAACCATGACAACCCTGGATTGAATTAACAGACCCGTATAGCCAGCATTTTTCAAAAGGGGTGGGGGGGGGGGGGGGTGCGTAGTATCCATAAACGGGACCGAGACCGATAGTGCCAGAGACCACTGGTTGTAAGCAAGGGGGGGGGGGGGGGGGGGTGGTGGGTAGGGGGCTCGTCAAAGACCGATCGTTGCCCGAGGCCACTGGTTTAGATGGTCGAGACTGATCAAAACTTTACCTTTCTGTATTTGAAGGGGGGATGCGTACGCATCCAGCGCACGCACCCCTCCGCCCTCTGGCTACGTGCCTGGCCAATGTCCATTTTATCTCCTTTCTCTTTCGCTTGCTTTCTATTTTAATATAATTATATCTCCCTTCGCTCTCCCTCAATCTCTCTCTCTTCTGCTATCTCTTTTTGTCTCCCGATTGTTATAAATATTTTACTTTCGTGGTTATCTTAAACCCTTTCCTGTGTTCTGGAACAGATTTGTGTCATTCACATGTTATTATCTTTCAGGTCAAATTTAAAGTCTACGTCGCCAGGCTCAGGCTGTCACGCGCCAGATCATGTGAATGATTGCCACTTCCTATCTATTGTTTTAATCTGTGTGTCCCTTACCTTCTTTTTTAGGAGGTCATGGGCGTTCTTCACCAGAATAATCAATCAATCAACCAATCAAGCAAGCAAGCAAGCATGTAAGAAAACAAGCAATCGATCAATCAATCAATCAATCAATCAATCAATCAATCAATCAATCAATCAATCAATCAATCAATCAATCAATCAATCAATCAATCAATCAATCAATCAATCAATCAATCAATCAATCAATCAATCAATCAATGGTGTTACACAAAAGAAGGTCCGAGCAACATTTTTACCTAAATCCTCTATTATAATGTCGCTTATCATTCTTATTATCTGGATTCAATGCACGCGACACATGAGACCTTGAACGCATGGTACAGCCTAGCGCTACTGTCTCCAGATTAGTGTAAACACATGTATGACAGGAAAGAGGATATGTATGCGGTTTGAAAACAAAACTGGTTTACAGATTGGGGGGGGGGGGGGGAGGAGGGGCTGAGGCTGCACCCTCTTCCCCAATATTTATAATACAAATTTGAATGCTTATCAATTGCTTAAAATTATTGCTACCATAATGTAGGAGTGGGTCCCCTCTCACATACCCTCCTCTCAGAACGTGGTTCTTTTGTTTTGTTGTTTCACGCATTAGGCCACTGTTTTATATCATTATCAAATCAAATGACTTAAACAAGGGAATTAAGAATACCCTGGAAAGTGGAAAATGTCTTATCAAATAATAAATCAATATCTTCAAGAAACATGGGTAATACAATGAATATTGCAGGGAGGGTTAAAGGAAAGAATATGTTTGCATGGTTCATAACTCTATAGGCCTAATGATCAGAGGTAAATTCAACCAGTTTAATATGTACACCATGAGTTTTGAAAAATGATTCCCAATTCAATAGAAACAAATTCTTTAACATTTTTCTCCCAGAAGTTTGTTCCCCCTCAGTCAGATCACACCATCACATTTTCAAACACAGGAAGGACTCACAGGAAGGACTCACACGAAATTCATGTTGGTATCTATAACATTAAAGGGACTAAGTAACATTGTCCAAATTCTAAAAATCCAATTTGAATTCTTGCGGTTCCCTTATACCTAATGGGACAGGTTTCGGTTTTTCAAATTTCCATTTCGTTCAAAAGATATTTACGATCGAAGTGTTCGGATATGAAATTATCTATGGGACCTTTTCAGCCATGTACAAAGTAAGTGCAATGAGTAAGTGAATATCACTTTGCATTTTCACTCATTTCTCGGCCAACTAACATCCAATTAACTTGAAATTTTCACACATTACTTTCTGGACATATCAGATCACACCAATACACATTTGTATTAACCACGCATCACTTTTTGCACTTGTCAACAAAGTTACTAGATACCTTTAAATGAAATAATAAAGCTGATATCATTCATATTTCATGGCTTTTATTTTTGAAAACAAAATCTTCATATAATTTCTTTATAAGTAGTGTCTCACATTTCTTATAAAGACACACAAATTTAGAGGTATATATTTGGTTCTACCAATTGAACTTCATATTTAAATGAAACCGTGCTAATTGCTTGGAAATAAATAACGACTTAACATCCCTATCACTGTCTTACAGTTTTATGGCTTTTATCATCTTGTAAAAAAAAATGGGATGAATACTTATTCATTACAGTAAAAAGTACAACTATTGAGGTATTTTCAAAAGTCCCAACTCCCTGACAATACAACAAAAATAAACTCTTCACATTGATATATACACAGAAATCAATTTGTTCACTCAGTATCCATGCCTTTTTTTGTTTTTTCAAACTAACTAAACTGGCACCGACGTATAATTCATGGTTACCAATCCACCAGTTTGACAGTAGATTGTCAGTGGAATCTCGACAGTGGAACCAGAAATATTAATTTTTCATCAAGGTTAAAAAATACCTTTTTAAAAGTGGGTTTTGTTTTATCAGAGCTCTTTACGATACAGTTCCACTGTACATTTTAAGAGCAGTAAATAACAAATAAAAAAAAAACATTGAGGTACATGTATTATCAAGAATTCAAACTCCCTGATATAATAATCCACGTTATGTGTTTAAATACATAGTACAAATACATTTTTGTAAATTGATCTGAAACCAAAATTATTATCACCCAAATTCTTACAACTCCATACCACACACATTGTGTGCACCAACTCCACTCCCTGGGGAGCATTCCTTCCAAGCGTCTCGTGGGCATTGTAAAGTGGCGGAAGCGCTTTCACATAAAGTCTTTCACATTCTACAGGGTCCCAATGTATACGCCTGGGTTGAGAGCAGCCATGTGGATGTCTAGCTGAAAGGCTAATGGAATGGGCATCCAATGGATTTGAACTAGAGATCCCAGGGGGGTGTTTCACAAAGATCCTAAGTTGAACTTAACTCTAAGTTGGACTTAGAAAGTATGGTAAGCCATTTGCAGCCTTGGAATAAAATATATTCAAAAGCACAAATGTAAGTATTTTAAACTTTACATAAATATTACATTACAAATGTGAAATCTCCTTGATAATAGAAAATATTTATGATTTGAATCAACATATAACGGCTTTTAATGGTGCAGGTTTTGGTTACTAATGTGAAATCTCCTTGATGCAAAAATGCAAATAAACTAACGGCTTTCCATAATTGTTAAGTCCAACTTAGAGTTAAGTTCAACTTAGGAACTTTGTGAAACACCCCCCAAAATTAGGAAGCACATGCTCTACAAATCTTGCCACACCAAGTCCAGTTTTGTCAACGATAAATCTATGGTCTATCATTTATGCTATAGTTTACCCTTAAAGGCCCGATTACATATAACCGGATAGCGTAAACGGATCCCTGACGAATAGAAAATTTGTGAAATCAAATTATCCGGTGGTGAAAGTCATCTCTGTTGCTTCATGCACAAAACTTTCCGCCGGATAGAACAACGTACATCGCCTGACAAGGAACGGACCAAAAAAAGCATACGCACGGATTGAAAATTGTACTCTCTGTCGAGCATCCGTTTACGCTATCCGGTGATATGTGACCAGGCCTTTATGAATGGGTACCTGGTAGGAGGTGAAACATGAAAGCCTTTGTATGAATGATCTTTTCAATGCCCACGAGTAGCTTGGCAGGTTCAGTAAGGCTCAATGCTAGCACTTGCCAGATTGCACAGGGCAAGTGAAAATGTATGTTGGGCAAGTAACATTTCATAAATGGCTCAGTTTGGTTGCCCAATTGGGGAACTATCATTCTGTTTGTCAAACTACAATTTTTAAGAAAATCATACATTTCTTATATGAAAATAGAAACAATCTTATGCTCTGGGAATTTGAAAATTCATGATTTGACTTTCCTGAATGGGTGAGTAGAAGAAAAGTTAGTGTGAAGACATGAGTTCAGTAATTCAGTACAAGTATATATATATGAAGAGCTTAGTTCCAAAAGGCGCTAAGTCCACTTTCCATAAAAAAAATGAGTTAACAATATCAGGACATTAATAATCTACGTAGATATCTAGATAAATTTTTAAAATGGAACATTTCATTTTCAATTTCCCATCTATACACAGTTGGACAAAGAAACCTACTTTTCTCCAAAGTTGAGAAAAGTGGATTTAGCGCCTTTTAGAATTAAGATCTTCATATGTTAGTGAGGTAAGCTGAGGTAAAGCAATGATCAATTGATGAAAGATTTGAATTCTATTCTTTATCATCAAACAGATTCTTCCTGTATTATAAAGATATCAATGACACTTTTTAACTGTGCATAGTTTTGATACAAAACTATTTAAGTATCAACCAAATTTTATAGACTTTATATCCAATACCTGCATTTATATAAAACCAGAAAACATAATGCCACTTTGCAGCTGAGGCATAACAATTAATTGCAATACTCTATAATAAGTTAGCATTTATAGAGAGCCATGTACATATAGGTACCCTATTCAAAGGCGCAATATTACTATCCTTGGTCATCAGGCACAATTATCTTGCACACCATCTCAACTCCCTTGGGAGCATACTTGCCCAACCTGCTCTACTATACAGGGTGGCCCAGAAATAACGGAACGGTGTGCTTGCTATAATGAAGACACATGATGCCCGTCATAGCAACTAGTAACGTTCAATGCGTGCGCCATTGTTAGTACCCCTTCTTCTCTATACACAGCTGAACGCACACTCACAATGGCGCACGGTTCATCGTTACTCGATGCAGTATGGCGGGCATCATGAGTCTTTAGTATGGGAAGTACCCCGTTCCGTTATTTCTGGGCCACCCTGTATTGGGCACTACATGCTACATAACACCTGATCGAACACCCATTTTATTATCCTGGGTAGAGGGCAGCAATGTGGATTAAATGCCTTGCTCAAGCACATAAATGGCATGGCATCAATTGGTTTTGAACTCGGGTCTTTTGATCAGAAGTCAAGTTGTTCAATTCAGAATTCATTCCGAGAGACACTGAGATTGTTCAGAATACAAGTTCTGTTAACTGGTTAGAGACAAGGTGGCTCTGTACATGTATCCCAATATGAGATTATACAACATACTCTTCAAAAATATATTTTCATGGCATTTTCTTGAGGTTCTGACCGCTGCGCTTCACCACCACACAACAGTACGACAACACTCTATTCAAGGGACCGTACTAAATTGGAAGAAGATGAAGAAGAAAAAGAAGAAGAGAGTTTCTGGCACGATCCTAAAAGTTTTTTTTTATACAAGTCTTTGTATGATAAATATTGGATTTGTAAACCCAATTGCTCTAGACTATAGAGCTTTTGCATCAAACACAAGTTCTTCACTATCATCACCGAATATCGGGTTGCCATGCTCATCGGTGGTGATCATAATGTGTTGTTTACTGAGTTGGGTCACGGGTAACTGGCCAAACCGACTGGGCGAAGGCATGGCTTTAGCGTCCACAGTAATATGACTGTCTAGTTCGCTCTTGGATGCCACACCGTGCACCGCCGTCAGGTGCCTACGTACGTGGTGTCGCTTGCGAAAGTGTCGCTTGCACTCGAGGCAGACAAACTCGCCCTGTGAGCGGTGGGCTTCCACGTGTCCTTTGCATAGCACTTTGCTCTTGAAACGCCAGGTACATCCCTCGATGGTGCAGGGGTACGGCCTGCTCATGGAGTGCACCATCATGTGTCGGGTGAGCGCCGTCTTGCTCTTCACCACCGTACCGCAGACGTGACAAAGCCAGAAAGTGCTCGGGTGCAGCTGCTGGTGGTCGAAGATGGCCGTGCGAACGTCTGACGTGAAGTCGCACGAGTCGCAGACGAAGACTTTCTTGCGGTGCGTCTTGCGGTGCTGGCTGAGCTGGTTGGCCGAGCGGAAGGCCTTCCCACACACCTCGCACAGGTGGTTGCGCACCCTGCTGTGCACGCCCAGCATGTGCGTCCTCAGGGCGCTCTTTCTGCAAAGAATCTTTCCACACTCTGGACAGAGACATGGCATACGACTCTCCTGGTACTTCTTTTTCGTCTTCACTGCCTCTTTTGAACCCGATCCAGAACCAATCTTTGATACCCCTCTTGACTCTGACACCATCTTTTTGTCTGCCAGATGTTGTTTCTTCTTTGACTCGTAGTCCACCTTAATTTTCTGCTCCAAGTTTCTCCTGTGATACTCTGACAACCAGAGAACTTCCTCTCCAGTGATATCCTGAGGGAACAATCTATTGCTAGGCACATTGACTATGTTCACTATGCTGTCAGGCTGTATTTCATCTTCTCCTTCATGTCTCCTTTGTGTAAGTTTGTGTTGATGAGCAGTTTTCATGTGACTAACAAGGCCATCCTCATTGCTTACAAAGTCACAATGAAGACAAATGAATACCTGCAGGCCTATGTCCGTTACCAGGTTAGTGTTGGTTATATGAAGCCTTCGGTGTTTGAGACCCGAGATAAACTGGAAATCAACGTCGGAGCCTTCAGTTGTTGACTCTCCCTCCCCTACTATATCACCTCCTGACAACGAGTGTCCCTCTCCTTCTATCAAAACATCATCAGCTTCATCCAAACAGCACTCATCTTGATCCTGATCTTCAATACCATCAGAGAGATTATCGATACTCTCATTACTCTGATCTAGCTCCTCTGGATCATCCTCGATTTGAATTGTCACCTCCAGAGAAGGAGCGGCTGTAAATGAAGTCTCGGGTTGGTCAATGACGTACACGTCTCTGCCGTCAGAGGTCCTCAGCGTAACATTCCCTGCGTGGACATGAGGTTCCTCAACAGAAGTCCCGAAGGCAGCATCACCTTCTAGGACTGTGGGATCCTGGAGAGAAGATCCTGGGACAGCAGGTGCCTCACAGACTATCTCATGGTTCAACAGTTGTTTCCCAGGATCAGTGTCCATTGTCACATCGCCATCAGTTTCTTGAAGGCAAATTGTTTGGTTTGACACCTGATTCTGATTAGTAGGATCAACCGCCATTTCCACATCTGGATCAGCAAAATTCTGGTTATCAAGGTAGGGACTAGCAACATCACGATTGGCCATGTTAGAATGATCCATATTCTCGCTATCTTGACTCGCTAGTAAATCCTCTTCTGCCACTTCTGGTGGGTCTCTCGGACTGATGAGGCCATGTTGATCATCACCGAGTTCCTGGAGAAAACAACAAGCAGGGGGGAAATACATTTTATCCTCTACGGTGTTTCAAAGATTTCAATATGAAACTGGCACTTCAAAATTAAGTATATTAGTTAACCCCCAACTCTCTTTGTGAATACTAACTCTAATCAAAACTCAAACCCAAAACTCATAAGTAAAGAAAATGAAATCCAGACAAATTGTTGAATGCACTATAAGACACTAAATAGGATAAATAGTCTCTGAAAGTTTGAGCACAATCAGTCAATAATAAGAAAACTATGGCTCTTTGGAAATAGCCATTAATTTCTACAAGTGACTCAAATTGGCAACGCACTCTGGCAAATTTTGTACACAAAACTATTTTTTATTGAAGTTTACCCTTCGTCTCCACCCGTCAGAAAGACGGTCTACATGGTGATGCTCAGTCATCCCTCTTCTTTTCATAAATACTAACTCTAATTAAAACTCAAACCCTAACTAATTGCTACAAAAATACAGCCATAACTGAAACCATCAACTGACCTCTTCATCCTTGTTCTTTCTAACATTTTCACCTCCATCAAGGTTTCCTCCCATCTCCGGTCGGTAGTAAGAGTGGTCTACATGGTGATGCTCAGTCATCCCTCTCCTCTTCATAAGTACTAAATCTAATTAAAACTCAAACCCTAACCATAACTTAAGACTTGAATACTACTACCACCAAAAAAAAAGAAACATAACTGAAACCATCAACTAACCTCTTCATCCCTGTTCTTTCTGAAATTGTCACCACCTTCTGGGGCTCCACCCGTCTCCGGTCGGTAGTATGAGTGGTCTACATGCTGATGCTCCTCCCCCTCCTCTTTGTCTTCCGAGCAGATAACAACCTCCTCTTGGACCACCTGATTCTGGGATTCGTCACTCAGGAACATTGCATAACCATCTGGTTCTACTTTGTGGTCTTGAACTATGTTCTCAGAGCAGTTTGTAACTTGGTCGTGGACATCATCTTGGTCTTGGTCTTGGTATTCAAGGCAGGTACTGGTAGGAACAATGCCTGGGACTATCTTTGGATCTTGGGACTGGTCCTCATGATGTTCGACCTCATCTGGAGACTGGTCTTCAAGGCAGGCTTCCTCCAGAAACAATCTGTGGTATGCCGTGTAGTGGTCTTGCAACCATTCTCGAGAAGAGAAATTCCGTCCGCATAGGAGACACTTGAAGTGTTCTTGCGAGGGATCTGCATTCAAGAAACAAATTCAGATACCTCAGACAATGGCTTGCATGCTTCATTTTTTTTTGTAAGTTAGCTTTACTCATTTTTATTTTCTTACAAATGTGATTTCTAAGTTATCTATTCAGATTTGTTTTTCTTTATGTTCAAAGATTGCCCTCTGGGCTCTGGCTACCGTTTCCAATTGAGATTTTAGAGAAGGAATTGTGATAGTACTCTTCAAATCAAACATATTTGAAACTGACCAGAAATCAATTAATGAATAATGACTAAACATTCTCCAAGAAATGTTGGCTTACTCTGATTCCCTACTACACAATACCAAAATACTCACGTTTTACAAGTGTGTGATGCCTGATATACTCCAAGAGATCTCTGAACCACGAGCTGCAGAGTTTGCAATGTAAATTTTTCTCCTGCTCCGAATAATCCATCTCTGCACACACCTCCTGATTAACTTCTTCACTTGCATCCTCCACATCCACCAAGATAAACGTGTGAGGGATGGGATCCATGATGCTCACTAAAGTAAAAAAATAAAGGGGGAAAATGTCTCACATTTTGATCCACGAACACGACACTATAGCAGTGCGATTTTGTCGCTAAAAAAGCCAAATTTTGCGGGAAAAAACACAGTGAACAGGCGACGCTGGCGAGAAGCCCGCACGCGAGCGATACGAGTTGTGTACCGGTGCGCGCGCAGCACTAAATTGAATTCTGGGACTGACATGACCTGACCGCCAATCCTCTTTCATTTTAGTTGTTAAAATTTGGAGGATCATAACTAAGAAAAGGTAATTATTACTAGTTACGAGTTTTAAAAAATCAAAAAATGTTATTGATAAATACGACTTTTGACCTTGTCGCACCTGGCTTAACTTCAAGCTTCTTCAATTCAATACGAGCCGTTACAGCGTTGTGCACTGATTACAGTTATCTGTGTACAGTGCATACAAACGTTCTTCTGAAGAAGAGTGAAGACGTCACGACACGACACTCGACAGTCATACAATTTCTACTAACACAAAATTGAATACGTCGGACAACATAATCATAAGGCAGTTGTCTTAGGCAGTGGAAAACAATATATTTAACGCCTTAGATCAAGTTTTATTATTAAACAGTTGTCATTGACTATATAGTATTTTTAAAACATGTATCACGTATAAAATATACTTTATAAAGGCTTACCTAACCACGAAAAGAGAAGATTCCTACCAGATGATCATGCATACTTCACACAGGGACACCATCATAACTATATTATATCGACAGAGGGCGACGTTTTCTTGTCATTTTTTTTATATCGATGAGTTTTACCCACTGAACTGGGTAGAGTTCAGTGGTTTTACCCCCCTTGTTAAGTGTCTTTGGTTTTACTCGAACGGTAGCTAGATTTTGGAGAAAAAAAATATTTGGATGCAATTATCGATTTACACATGTTATGTAGGCCTATTTCATGAATAAACACGAAAGTGTAAATGAACCAAAATGAATAGAAAATATTGAAGTTATATGAACAAATCATTATGAACAAATTATTATTGAATATATTGTGCCCGATCAGGTTTTATTGTCAGGTTGGATACAGCTGCCGTAAGCGGCAGCTCCTATATCCAGGGGTGGGTTGGATAGGGATTGGATAGCCAAGATTTCAAGTATAGGCCCTAATAATGCCAGTTTGCTCTTTTTTAGTCATCTGACTCTGAGTACTAAATAACATTGCAAGAATCAGAATCATCTTGATAAGTTTACATGTTGAATGCGTCAACAATTATTAGAAACTTGGTGAGAAGTCAAATGCATAACCATTAATATTCAACATCAGACTGCCTACCAATGTCCATTTAGGAACAAATCACTATAAATAGCTTTATGAGTAATGTGACTCATGAGAGTCGATCATCATGGAACTCTGTCCAAGCTACTATATTCGCTTGTTTTCAGTTGTGAACAAATCGTGAAAAAGAAAATCAAAAAATCGATTTATTCGCGATTTTTAAATTTTGTTAAAATTAAAATTTGCAATTCAATTATGTATTTTTCTGTAGAGTATACTGTTCATTAGAACTATTTTAAAGAAAAGACAGAGGTGGAAAAAATAACGAATTTTAAGATACTTTTTATATTACCTTTTATTTAGGAGGTGTGATTGTGTGCTTTTTATGATTTCTTTACGAACAGTATTGGGTGATTGGATCATAACAAGTTCAATTCAAATAGCTCCAAGCCTATGGTTGGGGAAATCATGAATTAAAACATATACAAACAAATAAAATGCATCACAATTTATCTATTTTGAAATATTTGTAACATAATACATACAAAAACAAAACAAAAACAAAAACAATTTCTACAACACACACGTCTACATAGGTGATTTAAATCGGTGTAAAAAAAATCAAAGCGATTTCAATTGCGCCAACCCTATATGGGGGCTGATCCACTGCTGGCGTACCCAGGATTTTTCAAGGGGGGGGGGGGGGGGGTGGGGTTATTTCGTCGACCAGAATTACCGAAGCCGAGACCACTGGTTCACTAGATCGTGTCAGCGAGGCATGCACATGCTCCACCATGCCCACGGGGATATGGGGGTACATGCCCCCCCCCCCCCCCCCCCCTCTCCAGCGCTACGCCACTCAGTTATAAGATTTTGTCCGAACTTGCAGTGACAATATTTTGCTGTACACAGATTTGTTGCATTGTTAATTGGCAAATTATTGGGAGGGGCCCGTGGGACGTGCCCCCCCCCCCCCCCTGTGACTCTCGCTCTACGCCACTGCTGTCCAGCAATCAGTGGCAATCAACCAACCAACCAACCAACCATTATAATTGTGGGAGCACATTAATTTATTCAAATTATTTAGTGTTTCTTATCAGTATCATCCTTTATGATGTTTTTTATTGTTTTTGACATTGGGGTGACTTGTTAATGTAATACTAATAGTTTTACATTATGCAATCCCAATTAATTACAGCCTCAGCATTTGTGAAGGTACTTTACTTTAGAGAACATAAGCCCATGCACACACTTAGAGAGAAGGCCGCATGCCGCGAGACACCCTTTTTTTTGGGGGGGGGGGGGGGGGGTGGGGGTCCGGGGCCGGGGGGTTGCGCTCTCGGCACCCGTCAGTGTACGTGCCAGTCCGCCCCCGACCCCTCACCCTTTCCCGTGAATGATGGACATGAGTTAGCAATTATATATTAGCAAGTTATAAGGACCAAACAAAATGCCACGGCATGCATGCTTGGGTGCCCCTTGGGTGACTACTATACAATGTAGAACTAAATGCACATTTTGCAAAGTCATCATCGTGGTTTTTTATATATATTTTTTTAGCAGCTACCGTAGGGCTTAGGACTACATAATCGATCGAGTTATAATGCCAGTAGCGTAGACAGGTTCTTACACCTGGGGGGGATGATTTGCTGTTCAGTTCACTGGACCAAGACTAATTTGTTCGCGGCCGAGACCACCTGCCCAAATATTTTGAGACCAAGGCAATTGCTTGGAAGTCCTCTCATTTCGAGACCAAGTACTTTCACAATTTTCGAGCCCGAGACCAAGTACCTTCAAAGTTGAAAACCCCTCTCAGTGAGGGGGGGGGGGGGGGGGGGGTGGGGGGGGGGGGGTTCCGTAAACAATTTTCGAAGCCGAGACCAAGTACTTTCAAAATTTTCGAGCCCGAGACCAAGTACCTTCAAAGTTGAAAACCCCTCTCAGTGGGGGGAGGGGGGGGGGGGGGGGTGTTCGTTAACAATTTTCGAATGCGATACCGGAGATCTTTGACAATTGTTGGTACCGAGATCGGGTTTTAGTCGGTTGTTAACACGTTTTAGTCGGTCGAGACCACTTTTTAGACGGTCAAGACGGCTTAAAAGTAGTCTCGAGACCAGCTAAAATGTGAAAAGGGGGGTTCAAACCCCCCCTTACAGCCATTTTTGGGTCAAAGGGGGGGGGGGGGGGGTTGAACCGCCAACCCCCCACCCCCCCCCCCACCCCCTGGGTACGCCTATGCATACAAGTAATGTTTTTTTTTTCACTCGTATAGATACACACAACAAAATATATCCTTCCCTAAAACCTGGGGGGGATGATTGTACATGTCATCCCCCCCACCTTGTGAGGTGGGGGGGATGCATCCCCCTCATCCCCCCCGTTGTCTACGCCCCTGTATAATGCGTCGTCTGCGCATCGCTGCTTTTCTGTTCAAATGGAGCCATTCTTGTGTCGCAAAAACATTTCATTTGATTTTACCCCCTGAAATACATTTCATTTCATTTTACCCCCGCTGGTACGCCGAGTTTCAAGATCGTCGGGTCGGACTAATAATTGGAAGACACGCGAATTGCCAATGAAGAAATTGGGGGGGGGGGGGGGCGGGGGGGGGGGGGCACATTCCTCTATGTATTTCGAGGATTTGTAAATTGGTTGCATCAGATTATTGGGGGCACATGCTCCGCCATGCCCCCCGGAGATATGGGGGTACATTGCCCCCCCCCCCCCCCCCCCGCCCCAGCGCTACGCCACTGAGTTATGAGATTTCGTCCGAACTTGGAGTGACATTATTTTGCTGTACCACAGATTTCCCCTTATGTTTTTTGTATTAATTTGAATTGGAAAATTATTGGGAGGGGCCGTGGGACGTGCCCCCCCCCCCGGACTCTACGCCACTGTTGTCCAGCAATCAGTGGCATTGAACCAACCAACCAACCAACCAATCAACCAACCACTGAACCGACCGACCGACCGACCGATCAACCAACCAACCAACCAACCAACCAACAACCAACCAACCAACCAACCAACCAACAACATACATACAGACAAGCAAACAAAAAACAAACACACAAACAAACAAAAACAATCAAACAAACAATCAAACAAACAAACGAAAAAACAAGCAAACAAAAAAAACAAACAAATACAAAATTGGAACAAACCAAGTAACCAACCAACAGCCACAGTCAATTAACATGTATTTTTTGTTCGTTAATTTTTTTTCTTTTACACAAACAAAGAATTAGTCATAATAATCTATTTATTTTTGGTACCGGAGCAATTTATTTTTTATTAGAAATATACCACTCAATACAATTAATAATCATAGTTTTTTTAAAATATTGTTACCTGACCAGCAATTAGGCATAATATCGACCAGACAATCGGATAACATGCAATGTAATATACTATATATACCCAGTATAATCATAGCTAATCATTATTCTACAATTTATATATATATTTGAACTATATCTTTATTTGATTATGTACCAACATTTCCACGTAGCCGTACATGTTTGTAAATTACATAACACATTGTGGCATACAACGCGGGCCGAGACTGAGGGCCGGGGGAAGGGGGGTGGGGGAGGGGAAGGGGGGTGGCGTGGTCGTGATGGTACATGCGTTATGTTTTGTCTTGGGTTCTCAGCAGCATAGAGGGCATCCCCCCCCCCCCCCCCCGTGATGGCCACTGCGTAGCAAGGGCATACTATTGAGGAGGGGGGGGGGGGGGGTTTGTGCATGCCAATTTATTATAATTGTGGGAGCACATTAACTTATTCAAATTATTTAGTGTTCCTTATCATTATCATCCTTTATGATGTCTTTTCCGGTGTCTTTTATTGTTTTTGACATTGGGGTGACTTTTTGTAGAGTAATACTATATAATAGTTTTACATTATTGCCTACCAGTGCAATTAATCCCCATTAATTACAGCCTCAACATTTGTGAAGGTAATTTAGGCTTCTTTAGAGAACATAAGCTCATGCACACACTTTAATAGAGAGAAGGCCACATGCGGCCGCGAGACATCCTTTTTTTGGTGGGGGGGGGGGGGGGGCGGGGCCAGGGGGTTGCGCTCCCTGCGGCCCCGTCAGTGGTTCCAGTCCGCCCCCGACCCCTCAACCTTTCCCATGAATGATGGACATGAGTTAGCAATTATTAGCAAGTTATATGACCAAACAAAATGCCAAGCATGACTACTATATAACTATACAATGTAGAACTTGCACATTTTGCAAAGTCATCATCGTGGTTTTATTTTTGTTTTTCTTAGCAGCTATCGTAGTACACAAAATCGATCGAGTTTATAATCGTAATGCGTCGTCTGCTCATCGCTTCGTTTCTGTTAAAAAGGGGACATTCTTTTGTCGCAAATACATTTCATTTTGGCAGCAGGTCTATATCTCTCGCTAGTGTCATGGCATCCTCTGTTAAACCAACCTGGGAGACTAGTATGTCAAAGAAGGGGGAATTCAAGCGGAATCCTTCTGCTTTCCGCGAATGGATATCTGGTGAGTTGATAAAACTGGCACGCCCAGTCCCATAAGTGGAAAATGGTGTTATTACGTAAAATACATATGAACTATACAATTGACATTATTGAAAATAAATATTATCTAGATACAATATTATCAATACAACACTCCAACAGAATAAGTAATTATATGTCTCGTGTCTTACACGTACATACCGACCTTAAACTTGATTAATTAGTGCCATAGTGGACAGATTTAGACCTGTCACTACTCGCTGTCATATAGATTATAGTTCGAGATCGAGATCGAGCCAAAGAAAAGGTTAGTTAGGTCACATCTACTATTTGTAAAATGGTTCAATCAGTTGGAACATTTACACGCAATATACGCTAATACGCTGGAGATAAGCATACCGCCCATTCGTACATTGTACCGTTCAACAGTTGAACGCTGTGTTTTAGGACGCATTGGTAAGGAAAACGGACGGGAAATAATCATTTTTCTACATTTTGCGGCGGCAACGGGCGTCGATCTGTCATTGATACCCATTGATCAGGGGGGGATGATCCATTCATCCATCCCCCCCTGATGAATGGGTATTACGTAAGTATCGACGCCCATGTTTTGCGGTCTTCAAAACAACAGAGTCTGTAATTATTATCAAAGTATATGAATTGTGGATCACATAAATTAAAGTTTTTTTGCATTTGCTGGTAAATGGAGGGAGAAATCAGCCGACAAAAAATGTTTTTGCGTTGGATAGTCCAGCAGGCGGAAGAGGTTGATCTCCGCACAAAGCTATTGTAATGTTAATGGGTCTATGTGTGCTTTAGGTCAGTTTTTGAATATTATGAGTGATGTATGACAGCGCAGTGTCTGTGATCATATATGTGACATTATTTTGATCTCATTTATTTCTGCAATAAGTACAATTATGATTATGAATTATTTTATTTATGGGCATTCTCTACCAAAGAGTGCCCATGACTTGGCATGCATGATCACAACAAAAGTTTAAAAAAAAGAACATGCAATTTGAGCATCATCTAAGTTCTTTTAGTTATGCATGCCAAGCTGTGGGCATGCTTTGGTAGAGAATGCCGATTTATGACCTCAATAACTAATGGCTTATTAATGCATTAAAGGTGGCCCGGCCCTGAAAGTAATACTACCTGAAAGTGACCTGTATATTTTTAAAATCAGCCTATTCACATAAAGAATTTTGTTACAAAACTGCAGCTGCATTAGCGGATTTAGCGCAGAAAATCATCAACATTTTCTACCAAGATGTGCCCACAGCATCACACTTGCATTTATTATGTCTATACAAGACAAGGGGCTTACTGATGGTTTTGACAATCATGACAGTTTGCCCCAAAAGCGAGCTCAGATTTATTGTTCTTTCTTAATCCACATTTTTAATCACCCTTTCTTCAATGAGATTTGTTTGTTTGATTCTATTAACTGTTGGATCATCCCTTGACTAATTGACAGTCCAGGGCCCCGTTGCAGAAAGAAATACTATCGATTGTAAGTTACAATTAATTGTACATGTTCTAAATGCGCAAATCTGATTGGTTGAAACGCGCAAAGTTTCGCCATTCTCTTCGAAGACATGCCCACTACTTGGTATGCTTGACTAAAAAAACCCATGATGTTCTAATAGATGCAATATGTATAGCGCATCGGTTCTTTTAGTCAAGCATGCCAAGTCGTGGGCATGTCTTAGAAGAGAATGCCATTTAGTTACTGACTTACTATCAATTGTAACTTGTAATTGTAATTGTATCAATCGATTGTATCTCTTTCTGCAACTGGACACTTATCTGTCAATATTTCAGCCATTTTTGACCATTTCACTTGATATTCTGAATGTCTTACCACTTAATCTATGAAATGCGCTACCGTAAATGCACTTATAGTTGGTAACAATTTGTGATATCAATCAGTTTTTTAGTCGACTCCCCACCACTCCTAATATTTAACTCTATAACTAAACTTACCACAAAACTTAATCCTAACCCCGACTAGGGTTTAACTCCTTGCATGCCTTAAATCGACAAATCTATCGTTTGCATGACCTCTTGTGTATTTAATTGCAGTCTTTTACTGTCGGCTGACAGGAAAAGACTGCAATGAAGTGTAAAAGAGGCCATGAAAATGATAGATTTGTTGAACTATGCATGCCTAGGTCGCAATATTTGAACACACAAATGCCATAGATCTGTAAATTGAAATTTTCTAGCACTTAAAGTGGTAAAGGGTACCACTACCCATAAATAATATTCCTGTCATGAAAGGTAACATCTTTAGTACTATTCCATCAACAAGTTCAGAAAAATATGTTTCCAGAAAAAAAATATAATTGGAAAACGCATCACCAGACATACTACAACATGTGTATATGGGTCTGCAATTACGAAGCCTTTGTGCAGTGCCAACGAATCGTCCGGGATTCTATTGTCTCCAAACGTACGCGTGAATAGAATTGGCGCAATCGCAATTGTTTGGCGAGTACGGAACCAGGAAATAATAGTGGTTCCGTAAGTGGTGGTAATGAATTGCATTGTTTATCATGAATTACACAACCCTTTGCAAAATGTTTGGTATCTATTTGATATCACAAAAGGGTACCAAAACTTATAGTTATGGGCAATTCCGTATGAGAGAAGGGCAATTCCAAGCAAACATTGACATAAGCACCCATTTTTCAAATTCGTCGAATCATAATATATTTGGTATCAAATTAAAGCTTAAAGATCAAACTATTCAGAAATGCATTTTGTTCAAAAAAAAATTTGCCGTAAACTATTATTTCATAGGAATTAATTAGCATAAATTAATTTTCAATTATTTTCACAAAATATACTTGTAAATATTAAGCTTAAAAGAGCTGCAAAAATAGGTTTTCATAACATTTTCTTTCAGTGTTGGTAAGAACATTACTTCAATTTATCAGATAAATATCTATTTCGGCATTTTCGCTCTTTGTTCTGCTTCAGTGACTGTTTCATTTATAGTCATCTATATGTCACGCTGTTACCCTAAAAACAGGTATTTTTAATATTTCTGGAAAAATATGAATGGGAATGAAATTATTTTTTGTTTTTTCTTCATTCACCCATAGAGCTATATTATGGATGCTAAATAGCAACATTATCTTTTACCACTAATAAATCTAAGCAATATCAATTTGGTCACGCTGTTACTTTTTGGGTAACAGCGTGACGCAACCTACTTTTTGTGTGCAATATCTCAAGAATTGTTGGATGGATTCTGTTCAAACTTTGTACAAGACATGTATTCAGAGGTATGGATTATCTGATACACTTTGGGGCCATGAGGTCAAAGGTCAAAGGTCACAGCTAATTAATATGCAAAAAATATATTATTCTCAAGATATTTCAAGAATCCTTGAAGGATGACATGATAATTAATACTGGTATACATGCGTTCAGTGAAGTAGATGACCTGATTATAGAATTTGGTCATGGGGTCAAAGGTCAACAGGTCAAATTATTGTAGTTTATTTTTTATCTCACAAAAAAATGCCAGAATTAATGTTAGAAAGAGTACTGTAGATAAAAGAAAATTCTATGTAAATGTTTGGAGCACAGGTCAAAGGTCACTCGGATAATTACCAATTCAAACACAAAAACTTACTGACATTGAAATCATGTTACATGTAACAAATCACTTGTAGATATGCACTGTGCTGACATAAAATTAAACATTTGTATGCTAATTTGAGAAATAAGGTCAAAGGTCAGATGTCAAAGGTCTAATATTTCATTGTTGCAATTAAGTTTGTATTTTGGGTTTGATATTTGATGGTTCCTCAAACTAAATTCTGAAAAAGATAAGAATTTCAGTTTTGTCCAAAAACATTTTTGATCAATAGAGGGCGCTAGGCTGCAAATTTGTGTCATGTGAACCATCATTTCAGAGCATCTAGGTTATACTACCCATTCATCTAGTTCTGTATAGATTCTGGATGACTACATCAAAATTATATAATCTTATTCATCTCATCAATATCTCCCATATATATAACATGTACAATTCAGAGGTCACGCTGTTACCGTCACGCTGTTACCGTGCACAGATACGTTTATGATATCATATTTACTATGAACATTGGATTTTTTCTACATTTTTATTTGGATGTTCTAGCTTGATGTCTAGTACAAAGAATCAATGTGACAAAATTGCAAAATGTTCCTGTAGTTCACAGAGTTTGCTTAGTTTCTTACCATGTAAGAAACCCATGTCTTTTTGCCGTCACGCTGTTACCGCAGATATTGATATTCATAATTCATAATTTAGTGGGAATTTTGATTTTCTTTCCTATTGTAAATAATTGGTAGGATAGTGGGAACAGATGCATATCAAAATTTGGTTCTGGACATTTTTATTTTGTGAGTTATTTAGACTTTCATCGTGAGAAACACTCTCTGACCGTCACGCTGTTACCTTGGAATTGCCCAGAAGGCAAAAACACCACATCTCAAATTTGAGCAATCTTCCCTAAATCAAACTGTTATCAATAGAGGAAAACTTGAATTTTAGGAACTGAAAACCGTTTGTGTATAGCTCTATTGGTTTTGCAAATATTTCTGCTTGAATTGAACAGAAATTTATGACCTTTTATTCATAAATCAGCTTCATTTTATGAAAATGAAGTGAATTTTTTAATTCAATGACTGTTTCTGCTCATTTTCTCATATTTTCCAAACAATGTTGCAACAATCACAAATTGTAAAGCATGGGCAGTAACTTCATTGCATATTTTTTGGAGAAATTTTTGAAATCTATGCATATTTGATCATAATTCCGTTACGACAAAACGTTATGTTTTTCTCAATATCTTATTGCTTGTTCTTTAGTCATGTCATTGTGAATTCTCTTACTTCACGATAGTCCTAAGAACTTCCAACATAATTTTCTAAATTTCCAAAAATGGCGTAAGGGTATTAGTAATTCTGTTACGTAACGGAATTACACGCACATGGTTTGTAAGGTATTGAATGATATTGCTGAAAATGAAAATTTTCTTGTTCTGAATGTAGAAATACCCTTTAAATAGCATGAACTGTAGCCATGTAGGCAATAAGTCATTATACATGTACTATACAATGTTACTTTATGTGACTCATTACCTCACATGCTTCATATTGCATAAATGGTGATTTAACTAAATTGATACACGATAGATAATAGAGATGATAATGTTCTATCATTAAATTAGTTTCCAGCAAGACCCACTTGACTGAAATTATGAAGATGCAGCAGATTCATGTTTGTAGTTTAGAAAGGGAAAAACAAAAACAATACAAACATTTTAAAAATATCCAGTAATTAGTAATAGTATGACACTGGTGCTACATTTATTTTCTCACATTAATTTACATTCATGTATTTTAAGATACAAATCATACCTTCAACTTTCAAGGAGATTTAATATTAATAATAGATTTAAATATCATTGATCAGTTAAGGGCTCATAACTCACCATTAATTACAAACTGAAGCATATAAAATCAAACATAAATACAGAATAGGCTTCAAGATATTCAAAAATATACATGATACAGGCTAAGATTATTCATTATCATGAAGTCAGAATACATTGAGTGTTCAGTGTGCTTCTGTATGCAGATCAAAGAAGAATGATGTACAAAGTATTTGCATTTTCAAATGGGAATTCCTAAAGGTGTCTTTCATTTTGCAATTCCATATTTATATTTATTTGCCAACTTTTTGTAATTTTAAGGATCATACATGTTTATATCCGATATATCATATACATGTATTTCATGGAATGAATGAAAACGCATTCCAAATTGATTTGAGAGTAAATTAAGATCACTTTAGGATGAATTTTTAACAGAATAATTTCAGAATATAACAAGAGTTTATATATAACAAATCTTGATTTTCTTGTAATTCTGTTACGCACACACATAAATTCAGGATTTGTTCTGGTCCTTATGTAAGAGTTTGTGATTAACAATGCATACAAATTCTTTACTAATGACTATAAGCAAAAAAATGTACCGTAACTAAGAAATTGCATTTTCATGGGTGGATTTCACAGGTTAAAATGGATCATTTCTGAAAAAAAAAAGATGTACCAAATCAAGTTTGTAACTTAAATGTTTTTATTACCAATGAAGAATTTTTTGTGGTAGCTTTTGCAGAAAATTATTACAAAGTTAGTGTTGAATAAAAGGGGAAGACCCCTTTCCGTTATGATTGTATTTTGGTCTCCTGGCGCTACAGTGTTATAGTTTTGTAACAATCTTTGGTTCTGTTGTACCTCTAGTACCCCTGCTAGTTACTAAAGTTTTAAAAACTGTGGAAGTGAAAGGAATTTTAAATATGATTAAGAAAACAGAGCTAAAAATCACTTATTTGTCACTCTGTAACAGTGGAATTGCCCATTCACAAAGCATTTCCATTCACACAATATTTCCAATATTCAGGAAGTTTACGAGGCTAATTATAGCATTGAAAGTTGAATGATTTGGCCTGTTTGTGAATTTAAATTGTTTAAATGTTTCTTGATATTGATGATGTGCAGTTCTTTAGTACATGTTTTTTTCACAATTTAACCATTTTTCTTGAAGTAAAGGAATAATTCTAAAATGTTGCTATTTTTTTTTTCTTCAAATATTGTTTTTAACTTATTATTGTCCAATTATTGATTTTTGAAAAGTATTGAAGCTAAAATGTGAATTCTTTGTTGTTCATGTACCGATTTGTGGAAAAGTTGATTTCACTGCTCAAGTTGTGTAATTCAGTTACACACTTTAGTGGACATAGTTCCTAAGATTTTTCTTTCATTTAATTGATGCAATCCTTTTTAATTTCTTGCCTACTAATATGAAGCTGAAAATAAACCAAAATAAAGCTGGATTTTAGCAATATTTTTTTCAAATTTCATTCTTATTTACAAGTATTTTTGCCATATTTTCACATTTATTTTACACATAACAAGTTCAAATATTGCTTTACAGAACCATATATTCAAGTGCTTGATAGCCTTGATGTTTGCATTAGCATGTAAGAAAAGTTGAGTGCAAAATAATTGAGTTTACCTTGTAAGTTTCAGAGATGTAATTCCATTACAAATTTGTGTAATTCCGTTACAGTTGTCTTTTTTCAAAAAAGTGAATTTGTGAACTTATCATTGTGTTGTTTATGCACCTACTTGTTCCAAAATGAAGTTGACATTATCAAGATAGAAAAAATACATAAAATCAGTTTCAAAGTGTCTTATATTTCAGAGAAACTCAACACAAACTTGTAGCAAAAAAAACAACTCCATTCTCTGGTAATTCCGTTACGGACACACATATTGGTCTAGTGTGCAACAACACATGGAAGATATAAAATCAGGCCCTATTATGTTGTAGCCTGGCTGCCTGTGCAACTTATATAAGTATCAAAATTTACTTAATTCATGAGAATATTGCGCAGGGAATAAAATAATGAGCAAAAAAGATCTCTGATTGTAATTCCGCTATGGTGGAATTGCCCTTATGTGTTGTCCTTTGCCTGTTGGTCCCCTTTAAAGATTAAATTGAGGGTTCAGTTTAGTGTAAGGGTTTGAGAGACCTGTGCAACTTTAAAGTAATTCTTTCAATAAGTTTTGTACCTCAAACACTGACTGAGTAAAAATAGTAAAAAATTGCTCAACTTTTGACAAACTATCAGTCGTCAAGGAATAAGGCCATAGTGCTGTCAGTACAAGTTTAACAAACCAATTGTACATAAATAAATTCTGCAGGAATTAGCACAGAATTGTCTAGTAGTCTTTAGAAGCAATTACTGAGTTGTCACGACGTGTGCACGACTGATTCCACTTGCGACTATGTTGGTAGAAGTACTCCTACCAGGCAGTGATCTTGCACAGGGGGTTACAACGTCGTAGGAATTTTCGTCAACCGAAGTGATACTTAGTGTCTGTGCGAGGGGTAGAATGAGCCTTTCGTCTGAATCTTCGTTCTGAAAAATGACTCTGGTGTGTTGTGCTCTTAGTGTGAGTGCCTTTCTAATTTTGAAACGAGAGAAGAGAAGTGCTATTCCGATGAGAATCAAGAGGAGGATGACTCCTCCGGCTGCGGCACTGCCTCGGATGATGCTGTCATGGTTATGAAGAGCAGAGGCCCTAATCAGAGTGTGTTCCCCTGAATTATTATTACTAGTACTATGTGGTGCCATGTCAGGATTCCAAAATACTTCCTCCAACATTGATTTTGGGGTCTTTGTCGACGATTGAGGACCATCGGGGAAGGGATCGAAGGTCGTGCCCATTAACACAGCGGGTAGTGGTACACTGCTAGAGACATCTGGAGATGCACCACTGAATGTAACATTGAATATTTCCACCATTGGTTGAGGAGTTACTGTGCCTGAGATGGATGGACTCTCTGAAGAGTTGAACATTCTTGGAACATCTGATCTGTTGAAGGTCTGTGGAAGCTCTGGAAACCTTGGAACCTGTGTAGAGCTATCCTGGTGAGTAGTTACCTCAGCAGGAGGGAGATAGATGGAGATGGTGCTCGTAGTGTTACCAATCCTGTTCGCAGCCACACAAGATACGTCTACGAGCATTGATTCCCGGATGCGATTTCGGAGGATTATTTCTCGACTGGACCGGTGGACAATCAGAGCCACACCACCTGGCACCAACAGCCACTGGACAGTCACATCTTGGGGATTAGAATCCACATTGCAGCGGAAGGTAATACCGCCTGCTGGTCCTAAATGTGGAGTGGTTGTCGCAAGGGAGATGTAAATCCTTGGCTTGTATACTGGTTTGAGGTGAACGAGAAGGTTGGCAGAAGATTGTCCGATATCATTTGTCGCCTGGCAAGTAAGGTTTATTTGGTTGGTCGGAGACATTGCGTGATGGATTTCAATCGCGCTGCCATGGAATGCAATATTTTGAGGAGGGGTCACAGTCCATTCAATCTCATTCTCCTGTGGATTAGCATCAACTTGGCATTGAAATATAGCATTGTCACCGATATTTAGGTAAGAAGTGTTCAATTGGTTTCCAATCATCACTTTTGGCGCATAAAAGACATTGAGGTGCTGAATCTGACAGGTTTTGTAAAGAAAGGGAAATGCGATGCTTCTCATTTCACATTCAAAGGTGTCCCTCATCATCGATGGACTCAGTTTTGTGGTGTACAGTGCAATGCAGTCATCATCATCTTCCTCTTCATCCTCCTCATCATCATCACTGTAGTCACTTTCATCATGATGATCATTATCAACAAAAACGTATTCACCATTTACAATCCACTGTAGTTCAAACAAATCTTCATCCTTTCCCTTGCACGCAAACGAAACTGAGTTGCCCTCCTGAAGTGCAGCATTGCCGCTTTCCTGGTAAAGCGGCAGAACGGAACACAGAGGATCTACATCTTCCAGTAGGGTCAGCATCACTGGTCTGGTCGCTCCAACAAACACAGTCATGTTATGGGTCTCGAGTGAGCCAACAATTGGCATAAGCACGTTCATGTAGATCTCACAAGTGTATACTCCCGAATCGTTTGTGTATGGTGCTGGCAGATAAAGGTCATACTCTCCAACGGAAGCGTTTCCGACAATTGAGGCATCACTGCCTGCAAGAATCGAGAGTTCATCTGATGAGAGTGATGAGGATGGCAGGGGTGGTAAGGAAGATCCGTATGTCTTGACAGTGGTGGTGGTGGTGGTGGAGGAGTTGATGAGCAGTTCATAATCCTTTCTCCAGGCGATGATGAGGTGATGCGATTGGGAAGCAAAAGCCCCCCAGTTGATCTGACATGTAAGGGTCACCGGCTCTCCTGCAAATGAAGCAGCATCCTCAGGCTCCTGGAGAAACATTTCCAAAGATGTGGTTTCCATGACAACTAGCATTAAAATCACTGCCGCAAATGAAGTGGTTGCTGTTGCAAACATCCTGTGAAATCTTGTAGACTTTGCGTCCATTACCATTTTGTAGGAATAGGGCTCCAAACAAAACAGCTTGTTTTTTGTTGGAGAAATAAATCTTCCTGTAATGGCAAATAAACACTTGCTTATTCCATGTGTTTATTGTAGATGTGACGGCTGGTACGTTTGATCCAGTTGTCCAGTTCACAATGTTCTGCTAGAAGTGTTCTAATTTTTTTCAAAATTTGTCCTGTTGGAAAGTATGGTTTTCCACTGGCACCAGAAATAACAAGATGGTAGACAGCAAATAATTTCATTCAGCTGTTTCCTGCAAGTGTGAGATGTGCAGGGGATGCCTGATATTGTCCAATATTGTCAGCTCCACAAAGTTCTTGCAAAAATGCAGAAAAGGTTCTTCAGATGCTTCAGTCGAGATACATCCAAATGACAACAAGAACAATTGCAGTATGAAAACTTGAAAGAGGTGAGCAATTGATGAACTTGGTGTTTTCTAGGTATACAGTGATTGAGAAGGAAATGTTTAATTGATTCTGGAGCGTGGATGCAAACTCTCCTATGATTGGTCAAAGACAATGTCAGCTGGATGACCTCTTATGTAACAGAGGTTCTCATTGGGCAAAAGTGATTTTCTTTGTTTGTGGGGACAGGAAACTTGATCATCAAGTGTTTTCATGATTCAGCTTAGAAGGGAACCTTCACATGTGTTGACTGCTGGTGGTAGATTATGTGAGGATGTGTCTTTGTCTTTGAATTAGCACTTTTTTCTAAAGACCAATCAGGTTTTTTTTTTTTTTTTTTAATGTGCAAGAGAAGCAAAATATCAAACCAGCTAGTCTATAGTGACCACAAGAGTAAAACAGGAAGAGGCCAAATAGGCCTCTATAGATAGCAGTCCACTATAAACTAGTTCTATATTAAAGGGATCTAGTAACTTTGTTGACATGTGCACAAAGTGATGAATGGTTGATGCAATGTATATTGTTGTTATCTCATATGTCCACAGGGTATTGTGTGAAAATTTCAAGTCAAATGGACATTGTATGGCCAAGTAATGAGCGAAAATGCAAAGTGATATTCAGTAACTCACTGCACTCACTTTGTACACAGAAGAAAAACTCGCCCGGAGTTTTTCTTATCTGAATACTTCAATCATACATATCTTTGTAACGAAAGGGAAATTTGAAAAACCGAAACCTGTCCCGTGATTTTATTGTTAATACGAATACAACAAGGTATAAGGGAACCGCTAGAATTAGAATTTTATTTTGAGGGTTTGGACAATGTTACTAAGTCCCTTTAACATTTTGTTATTTTCTGCAGGGGATTAATTTTCAGTGGCCTTTATAAAGAGGTGACTGTTTAGATCTAGGTTTGAATACATGTAGGAACAAAATGTGTAGTATTTAGCTATATATATATACATGCTTGAGAATTTAGCTATTTAGCTATATGTATACATGCTTGAGAATTTAGCTATTTATAGCTATATACATGCTAAACAAATGTATCACATTTTGTAGATCTTATGGAAATAAAAACTATTCTGACTGCAGAAAAAATAGTAATTTTGACTACCTAATAGAGGAGAATGTTACTTGAATATAATAACAAGTACAGTGTAAACATATTAACCGATTATCCATGACTTGAATTGAGCAGTTGAACTAATTAACCCACAGCCACTAAATTGGAGCATTTGATCACCAATTTTACAACCGTGAATCAGCATTTTTTCTAGATGAACTCTTTTAGTAGCAATCATTGCACATTTTATTTGCCCAGGGCAAACAAAAGATTGGAAGGTATTCCCTACCATGGGCCTACCCAATTCAGGCTTCTGGCCACCAACATTTTAAAAACCGACTAGGAAAAATATAAATTTGTAGCATTGGATTTCAAATATTAGTTGACTCAAGGTCATACATTTTGTGTTTATTTGCTAATTAGATTATTGCAGCACTTGGCAAACCGTGAATCAGCATTTTTTCTAGATTGAACTCTTTCAGTAGCAATATGGATCATTGATTCACTTATTACGCACAATTATATTTATGATATCAAATGGATATCATGTTAATGCAGTTCTTACAATGAACTCTCAAGTCTCTATAGAGACAGGCATTTTATGTTCCCTGTATGTTCAATTTTAGTTTCTTTTGAACACTCTACAGGAACTGTATACACAGTACAAATTGTATTTTGTTGTAAATATGCAAGTTTGTTTGCATGAACACAGTACTTGTTCACTCATGTGAGTGTCAGTATAACCATGCAGGAAAGATGCAACATTCATTTGTAATTTAAGAACATGTACTTCTGTGTGTGCTTTTGTGTTGAATGAAAAACATTGATATTTTAATCTATTATATTAATACGGTAAGCTTCAACCCCCCAAAATGGTTCCCACTCGAGATATCCTCACCCCGAGGATTCGGCGACTTCCCGACCGTCGCGATCGAAGGATATACGTTTTGCGGAGGACAATAAGGCATTCCCGAGTCGCTTCCGCCCCGTGGTCGTCGTCCAGATCGAAGAAAAGGGAAAGTCAGCAATGTCAATTGCCCGTTTAAGACGCCGAGCATTGACTAACGATTTATCGCCGTAAATGTATTTTTAAGAATATAAATTGGAGTAGATAAAACAAATTATATATGGAGAAACTATTTTAGATATAACACGTTGCGAAACTACCCAGGTTTTGATAAATATCAATATTTATATTACGCGGATGGTATGGTAATGATCGCTATTGCCGATTGGCATCGTGTTTGTAAGTGCATAGACGACAAAATGCGACAACTTCAATTTAGCTGCGGTTATACAACGCGCGATGGCTGTACAGCCGTGTATACACGTCGCGCAGTCATCTAATTACCCCACCGAACCGTAGTTTATTTGCATAGCTCACTGACCTGCTGACCATCGTCTCTGGTCACTATCTCATTCGCCCTACCGTACACGATACTATAATTGCGCCAGCTTGTGGTAAGATGTATTAACTCAGCCACGAAGCTACCATGCAGTACCAGAAGAGACGCCGCCTAGGGGGTGGGGGGGGGGGGGTAGGGGTAGAATGGACGGGGGAGGTTATATCTTCAAGAATATGAACAAAGGTATACGCGGGAGAACTTAGTTTATGATATGAAACGTGTAGGGGACACGACGGGTTATTTGTCATACAGGCAATTGGAGCCGCGGGGGCGGGGGGGGGGGGGGGGGGGGGGTGCGGCGAAGCTACTTTATTAGCAAGAACACGAACATATATTATTGTATCTATTTTAATACAAGCGGAACATTATGGATCATAATGAAATATGGGGGGATAACTGAATAACTTTGCGTGGATACTAAACCATCATGATTTTGTTATACATTGGTCGGATGTATCGTTGGACGGGGCCCCGACGGGTTGTGGGGTGGGATTGAATCGCCCGAGTCTATTTTGTCTTACTGTGATGATGACTGTGGGATATTTTGTAAAGTTTTCAATTGCTGTTATGTCATCATCGTCTTTCTCTTTCAAAAACCCGCGGATTTCCGCGGGTACAGCTAGTAATAGTAATAATATAATAATAATAATAGATATTTGAATATAGCACATATATTGCAAAAAGCCTCTAAGCGTTAACAAAAACATAATAAATATCTCAGGGCAATATAGGATGAGCTTCTAAAATTAATGATACTCACAAGGTTGCCCTTGGCTGGAATGCTCCCCAGGGAGTGGAAAAAGTGCACTTTGTGTGCTGGATTGATTGCAGAATGTATCCGATGACCGGGGTAATAATACAATTGTAAAGCGCTATATTATAAATCAAGGGGAATATCACTTCATTTAAGATTGATTCAAATTGCATAATTTACAGACATTACATTATGATTAATATATAAAAGTAATAATATCAAGCAACTTTTATAAAGCACATAACACATAGCGAATAAGCATGTCCAAATTTCAAATTGACTAAAAAGTTGATTCCACATAGAAAGCCAATGTGGCAGAGGAATAGAATGGCATTGAGCCCTCTTGTGGTAAAAGTACTGACATAATTTGCTTTCATTTAAGTACTAATACATTCCATTTTCCCAATAAAAACCTGTAGTTTTCTTATTATGACAGGGAAACAAAATTAAATGTTATTTTCTGGGTCCACTTTTTATGCTTTATTGTATGTATGATGGTTCTCTTTTTTAAATTTTTTTTTTACTTTGAAAATAATAACTTTCTGGGGCTTCTCTGGTTTTCCTCTTCTTGACTCACATTTAATAAACTCCTTTTTTGCCATTTCTAGCGGGCCTACTGGAATCACCCTCAGTCCCTGCATGTGCATGTATTTCTTTTTAAAAATTGGACTATGGGCCAACAAAATGACACCAATACTTTTCTACACATTTTCCAAGTCTATTTAAATTGCACCCATGGCAGAGACTCTCCATTTCATTGAGGTTCATTGTTATGATTGAAAGAGCAGGAAATGGCCATGTGCTAGCCTCAGGAAGTTGTTTGTTTGAATCAATAGTCAATAATTGACCCATTTCTCAAAGGAAACTAGTTGGTGAACTAGATGCAGTAATTAATGCTAAGGGAATATCAGCACCTAGACATGAAAGGGTAAAATATATAGCTAATTTACAAACAATAAGTCATTTAAATATTGAAATACATACAGGATGTATTTGTGCAAATGGGGTGCTGATTCAAATAGTTTTCCTGTATAACAATACATGGATTATGTATGATATTATAAAATGTCTTAGAAAAGCAAGTATGATATTAAAAGGCTATATCAGAGTACAGATACTGTTTTTTTTTTTTAATAGAGGTCATCTTCATCTAGTTTGTTATTAATGAGCAATTCCCAATACTTGCCAGGATATATAAACATATTGAGAAGTATTCTTTCAAGATGGTGATACGGGTGTGCACGAAATGGATACAAAGTGAAGTGTTCCCCTTACCTGCAATTAAAAATGTTCTTACTTTGCAGTAGCGGATCTACGGGGAGGGGGGGGGGGGTTTAGGGGGTTTAAACCCCCCCCCCCCTTGGGCTGCCAAGTGAAAATGTGATGTGGAAAACATCACTTACGGGGGTTCAAAATAGCAAAAAAATCGCCACTTCGCGGCTCGTAGACAATGCTCTGCATCGTCATTGGGTCAAACCCCCCCCTTAGCAAAAAGACATCACTTACGGGGGGTCAAAATAGCAAAAAAAATTGCCGCTTCGCGGTTCGTGCACGATGCTCCGCATCGTCATAGGGTCAAACCCCCCCTTAGCAAAAAGCTAGATCCGCCCCTGCTTTGGCTCAGTATTTCAAAATAGATTTCTCCCAGATGCCTTCCCAATCCTTCAAGGGGGAGTTTCACAAATATCCTAAGTTTAAATTTAATTCTAATTTGGGCTTAAAATTATGGTATCTAGGCCATTTGTAGCCTTTGAATAAAACATAAACCCAAAAGCAACAAAATGCAAGTATTTGAGACTTCTAACACAAATTTGTATCAGTATAAAGGAGCCTTTCCTTGATAATTACTGATTACTGATTCTTATAAAAATGTATGCCTTTTAAAAAAAGGACTGTTTAAAAAATTTGACAGCAAACTAGCTGCTTTCCATAATTTTAGGTCCAGCTTATGAGTAAAGTTCAACTTAGAATATAATTTGTCAAAAAAAGCCCCCCAGATTCTGGAAGGCAACTTGCAGCTAGGTCTTCACCCGTTTGGTCCACTCACATTTCATCTACTAGCAAAATAAGAATTTAGAGGCTTGGGATTGGGATTTATTAGGGATTATGATTATAGTATTAGGTTTAGGATTAAGTTTAGGAGTGGCCGGGGTTCATGTTTGGAGTTGGGGAAATTGAAGTTTCAGACATCGGGTACTAAACCAAATGTGAGTGATGTAGACCAAATCGGTGTAGACCAAGCAAATATAGTCAAACCTGTCTATAACAACCAACCTGTCTATAACAGCCACCTGTCTATAACAGCTACCTGTCTATAACAGCCACCTGTCTATAACAGCCACCTGTCTATAACAGCCACCTGTCTATAACAGCCACCTGTCTATAACAGCCACCTGTCTATAACAGCCACTGTCTATAACAGCCACCTGTCTATAACAGCCACCTGTCTATAACAGCCACTGTCTATAACAGCCATGTCTATAACAGCCACCTGTCTATAACAGCCACTGTCTATAACAGCCACTGTCTATAACAGCCATGTCTATAACAGCCACCTGTCTATAACAGCCACCTGTCTATAACAGCCACCTGTCTATAACAGCCACCTGTCTATAACAACCACCTGTCTATAACAGCCACTGTCTATAACAGCCATGTCTATAACAGCCACCTGTCTATAACAGCCACCTGTCTATAACAGCCACCTGTCTATAACAGCCACCTGTCTATAACAACCACCTGTCTATAACAGCCACTGTCTATAACAGCCATGTCTATAACAGCCACCTGTCTATAACAGCCACCTGTCTATAACAGCCACCTGTCTATAACAGCCACCTGTCTATAACAGCTACACCTGTCTATAACAGCCACTGTCTATAACAGACACCTGTCTATAACAGCCAACCTGCCTATAGACAGTAACCACAAAAAGTGATCCCTGACCTTACAATGGGATTGAACCTGTCTACAGATGTCTTACATAAACTGGGCTCCAAAAGAAACATCACTTTTTCAGAGCGACGCTCACTAAAATCGATAGCATTAAATTGATTCATATTTAGACACAGATAAGCTATTATTCTCCTTAGCATATCTGAAAAATGTAAAGTTTGCTTTTGCCGTAAAAGAGAAAAATGAAATGGAATCACTACAGGTCACTTTTCAAAAATCACAGAAACTGCTCGCAGCGAACCTCCATGAAAGGTGGTCTATTCAGAACTTTCAATTGCTATTCATTCAACTTCAAAGCGGGTTATGTATCCACTAGACTGGCGATTGTCCGTACCAAGCTTTGTGCCCGAAAAGCGAGCAGTTTCTGTGATTTTTTTAAAAATGACCTCTTGCGATTTCACCTTATTTTATTCTTTGTTGACTAAAGCAAACATAATTTTTTTAGATGAGCTTGCTAAGGAGTATTAAAGCTAATCTATGCCCAATTATGATTACTTGATATGCTTTAGATTTTAATGTGTGTCGCTCTGAAAAAGTGATAAGTTTCTTTTGGAGCCCAGTTCATGTGTACAATGGCCACTTTTCATGTTTCCCTTCAGTGGTCATTGTACACAAGTTTGACTTGACTTTATGAACATTCTGGAACGCAATGAGTTAACCTATTTTTCTTTTTTTTTGCATCATTACACTGCACAAAGTTGTCACTGCATAACCTCAAGGTTAATTAATGCTCCCCAGGGGGTGGAGATGGTGCACACAATGTGTGTGGGTTGACAAAGATATGACAGGGGTTATACCATTATAGTGTAGAGCACTTATAGAGCTGTCATTGTTTCATATATAAATCAAAAATTGTATTATTTAGTAAAATTTGATGGGTTAACTGTATTTTTCATGGTTCGTTCGGTTTGTTGTGTCATTCACCTACAATTGTTTTTCTAATTTCTGCAGTCTCGAGGGTTATTTCCACATTCTTACGAGCCAGTTGATACAGCCCATTACGTTGTCACAAAGGATTACGTACGCTTAACGTTAACCTTTAAAATGGATTATTCCATGCCTTCACCATGGATATTAATAGGAATAGTTTATCAATATGCATTCTTTACCTTTCTTAAAGGGATCTGATAAGTTTGGTTGACATGCTCAAACACTAATGTAGGTTTTTATAATATGTGTAATTGTATTACATCGGTGTTGTACAGTGCACACGGCGTCTGGATAGCCGAGTAATGAGCAAAAATGCAAAGTGATATTTACTAATAAAATCATTAAACTGACTTTGTACACAGTTTAAAGTCTCCCATAGAGACTTTCAAATCCGAACACTTAAATCATACATGATATTTGAATATTTTACTATGGGCCTTGGAGAGGTGAACATATTCATTGTATATTTTTGCTACCATAATTATTTATTCATGCAGATATGTCAGATTTGTTATCTTCCAAAATCCTTTAAACCTTTAAAATGCATAAGTGATGCAGCTGTTGAAGAATCCTTCTGAAGATGTTTCAATATTTTCCAGTCACACTGTGAACGTAAGACTATAAATTACCAAACGGCTTGTGAAGGTCTTCTTTGTATCAACACTTGGACACATAAATTGCCTAATAAACATGCCGTGAAATGTAAACATTTGTTAAATCTGGTACTGACATGTGTGTATGTATGTATGTGTGTGTGTGTGTGTGTGTGTGTGTGTGTGTGTGTGTGTGTGTGTGTGTGTGTGCGTGTGTGTGTGTGACATTTTTTTGAAAAGAGGAAGCATTTTAAAACGAATTTTAACGGCTGGTTCAAAATTATCGAATACTTGTGGGGCCCCACATTTATTACAAATGGTTGTGTTTATGGATATTTCAGCTGTTTCTGAACCGATTTTGAGCAAATAAAGTTTATTCTGCCATTAAAATTGTATACTCTTTCAAATTGGACACTCAGTTTCTCCAAATTGTTCCTTTATGTAGCAGTCACACCACCAAACCGAATCCAAACCCAAACCAGACCGAACTTTCACTTTATCGGGCACCGACAAGAGCCCGAACTGGGGTTAGCAGTCACAACAAAAGAGACCGACAATTCCGATACCACTCCGACACCAAACCGCTAGCACCCCGAACGTCCCCGACACGTCCCCGAATTATTCGGTCTTGTGTCGGTTTGGATTCGGTTTGGCGGTGTGACTGCTACATTATTAATTACTATATTGAGGCATTTTCTTTTTAAATTTTTTTTTGTATGTGTCCATTGAAAACTAAGTTTACTTCATTCTGTTTCTCCTTTAATACTCCTGCATGTTTCTTAACATTTTACAAGTTTAAAGGTCGTGATTGTTACTACATGTATATCAAGGAATGATCTTAAAAATAAGAAATGTTAATGTTTCCGTTGAAGCTTATAATTGCTCTTATATTAAGTATCTCCTTTTATTTCTTTGAATCATAACTATTTCAGTGCATGTTCTCTAAAAATAGCATTAATTAGTTCTGTTTTGAAGCCACATTTGCCTTTATTTCCTATCCTCTTACCCCAGAGCATTCCTTTAATAGTAACTTTACCAAGGCAATGTTGTTGTTTTTTGCATTTAATACAAAAATAAATTGTTAGTGTTTTTGCTTTATACATACCTCAGATTTCCGTTTGCCTTTAAATCCTATAGATGGTTTCCTGCCTGATTGTTCCTTTAATTAAATATATATCAAGACAACATTCCTTTTTTGTATAAAAAGAGAACATAGACTTTAAACATAGCTTTATCATTATGAGGTATTAAATCCGGTTGGGATAGTTTTAAATGTATTTGCTATAGATTGTGTTTGGGACCCATTAAAAAAGCTTAAATATTTTATTTTATTTTGTTCGTTATTGTTAGACCTTTTAAATTCAATATATGTACATTATATAAGAAATGTATTTTTCCTATTTTATGCTATCTTTATGTAGCAAACAAGTAAACAAAAAAAAACAGATACAAATATGATATTGTTCAAGTGAGTATATTTCTAGATATATCACGTCATTTGTTTTAAATACTGTCAATTATGTAATATACTTGAGCAAGGACATGAACCCCCTGGAAACAGATTTGCCCAATTCACCTTTGGTCATTACGAGTCATTAAATTATTAATGATTCCCAGTCACGAACTGATGAAGACCTAGTGTGAAGCCCCATTATCAAAGGCTGCCATTAATCAGCAGTACGTGACATTTTTTACAATGGCAGATCTAACAAAAGGTGTGTGGGAATGAAGAAATGTATCGTACCAGTGTCGTAGCAAGTAATGGGACTGATTTGGAGGCGCACAAATTATTGGGTGGGGGAGAGGGGGGCACACTTTGTAGTAAAAAAATAATGATTTTCCCCTTACGTGTATAATGTTTTTGTCAAATTATCAGGGTATAGCCCCCCTCCCCGTAGGTATTTCACTGTATTGTACATGTAAACTTCACATTTTGGGATGTTTGAATAGGGAGTAGCAGAGATGCCAACCTTCACAAACCCCAAAAAAGTATTCTGAGAGGTAATAAACAGTATTTTTAACAACCAAAAAAGTATTTTCAGAGCAGCCAACCTTCAAAAAAAAAAAAAAAAAAAAAACTACCAAATTATTTGTTTTCTTTTCAAAAACGTATTTATTGCTCAGACAACATACTGCCGTATTTACATCAACAAAACGTACTACTTGGCATCTCTGGAGGAGTTATAGACTCCCAATTCCCTGGTTTGAAGTAGGGTGTCTCTGTAGGGAGAAGTCTTCTGGTAATGGACTCAAGGCTGGTAAGAGGAGATACAGCTAAATACAGCCCCAACTAATTTTCAACAAACAATAAGATACATATAAGGGGAACATTTTTGAAAAAATACAGAAATATGGAGGGCATGTGCCTTCCCAATCAGCCCAACCACGCTACCTGACTGGAAGAGGATGTACAGGATAAGGGGGATGAATGAGTTAGATCTTCTCTGGGCAAGAGAATCAAGGTACTGATGGATAATTCGTTTTTCAATTTGAAAACGAAAAAACGAAAATGAAAATTTTTCTTTTTGTAAATATTTCCCCATTATATCACGTAACCCCCGAATAATATGTACACTCAGTGAATCTGTTACCTCCTTGGTTTTAGAGAATGCTGCATGAACGCATTTCGGGTTTCTGAATTCTGAAATGCGAAACACTCGCCGTTATTCGTTTTTCAATATTTCGTTTTCCTATTTGCTAAATGGATATTGGATTCTGGTCGTTTTTCCATTTTGTAAAACCTTTAAATTGAAAAACAAATTATCTATCAGTACCTTGATTCAAGAGGCTTATCGATGTGATGACACAGGGGTGGTTAGTGTTACAGAAGATGTGTACAGGGGTTGTTTCACAAAGATTCAAAGTTGAACTTAACCCTAAGTTGGACCTAATTATTACGGAAAGCCATTTGTTCTGATGTAAAATTGTTGGAACAGTTCTTTTGAAAGGCATACATTTTAATTGCAAATCAGTAATGTGTGTTATTATCAAGGAGCCTTGAAGTTAATGATATACATTTTTGTTGGAAGTTTCAAATGATTGTATTTCTTTGCTTTTGAATGTTTTATCCAAGGCTACAAATGGCTTTCCATAATTGTCCAACTAAGAGAATCTTTGGGAGAACTTTGATCTACTTTGGCAGTTTGGCGACCCTCGATTGATCGGTGTAGCTCATCGTTGTATCGATGGTAATGGTGGAAATAATTTGACAAAAATCCTTTTTAGCTCATCCGGCCCGAAGGGCCCGGTGAGCTTATGCCATGCCGTTGCGTCCGTCGTCCGTCCGTCCGTCCGTCCGTCCGTCCTTCCGTCCTTCCGTCCGTCCGTCCACAATTTTCAAAATGCTTCTTCTTCGTTATTTTTCAACCGATTTTGATTCTGATTGTTTCATAAGATAGGGCTAGGAGGGGGATTTAAAACTTCTACACAGAATCGTGAAATTCATTATATATGCTAATTTATGCAAATTTATTCGAAATCACAAAAAATGCTTCTTCTCCTTCATTTCTTGACCGATTTTGATTTGGTTTGCTTTATCTGGTAGAGCTAACTTTGGTACACTAAACTTCTACACAGAATTTTGAAATTTTTCTCCATTAATTAATTATGGTAATTTATGCAAATTTATTCCAAAAATCACAAAAAATGCTTCTTCTCCTTCATTTCTTGACCGATTTTGATTTGGTTTGCTTCATCTGGTAGAGCTAACTTTGGTACACTAAACTTCTACACAGAATTTTGAAATTTTTCTCCATTAATTAATTATGGTAATTTATGCAAATTTATTCCAAAAATCACAAAAAATGCTTCTTCTCCTTCATTTCTTGACCGATTTTGATTTGGTTTGCTTTATCTGGTAGAGCTAACTTTGGTACACTAAACTTCTACACAGAATTTTGAAATTTTTCTCCATTAATTAATTATGGTAATTTATGCAAATTTATTCCAAAAATCACAAAAAATGCTTCTTCTCCTTCATTTCTCGACCGATTTTGATTTGGTTTGCTTTATCTGGTAGAGCTAACTTTGGTACACTAAACTTCTACACAGAATTTAGAAATTTTTCTCCATGAATTAACTATGGTAATTTTTTATTTATTTATTTATTTATTTATTTATTTATTTATTTTTATTATTTATTTATTTATTTTATTTTTTTTTAATTTTTTTTATTTTTTTTTTTATTTTTATTTTTTTATTATTTATTTTTAAAAATTTTTTTATTTATTTATTTATTTTTTTCCCCATGTCCCTTCTGGGGCGTCAAATTTATATTTTTTTCACTCTATTTTTTTAAAATTAATTTTTATGTCCCTTCCAGGGCATCACATTTTTATTTTTTGACCAGTTGAAAAGTGTACCACATGAAATTTGCGATATTTGATGTTGCGAGATGCCGGATGAGCGCTACGTCATTGACGTTCTGGTTAAAAATTAATTTTGCTGGTCCCAGCCCTTCAAATTCTCTTGTTGTTTTTTACCGTTCTAACAAGATACCTAATTTTCATGGTCCCAAGGACCTCGCTATAAAGAGGTTCCACTGTAATACAAAACAGAATACAAAAGGGCAAGCAATAAGAATATTCAGAACCCCCCCCCCCCCCCCCTCCCGACCTAAATGGTTTGCCCTCTATTTAGTATGCCCATGCTACACTTGTCATGCCCGTTCATGGCAATCAGATAAATGGACAATTTCAATTGTAAAAATTGAGTTGTATTGATGTTTCTCCATGAATCGACCGAGAAACAAGCTGTTCCATTTTATAACGTGTTCCTAATCAACTATTGCTATGTCAGGCACTTTATCCACAATTGCTGCTCTCAACCCAGGTGTAGTAAATGGGTACCTGGCAGGAATTCATTCCTTGAAATGCTTGATGCGCTTGCTATCAGCCAGGGTAATAATTTATACTGTACAGTTACTACAGTATGATGCATTGATGCGCCTCGGAATTGATGGCGCAATATAAATGCTTGTCTGTTATTATTTGTATTATTAAATGCGCAACACAATGTCTATCAATGAAAGGAAATACATACACATGCAGTCTTCAAACTATTAGATAATTCACATTATGTACATGTATATTCTGGGCCCCGTTGCAGAAAGAATTGCAATCGATTAAAAAGTTGCAATTAATTTAAGTCAGATCATGTGACTAAATGCGCAAATCTAATTGGTTCAAATGCATTTCCTTACAATGAGGCCAAAACAAAAAAATTGCTGGATTGGAGTAACGGGCAACCAAACATTAGGGTAGGTAGGTAGGGGGTTTTTTTCTTCTTTTTTTTCTTCTTTTTTTTCAATCTTTTAATTTAATTTAATAAAAAAAATAATAAAAAAAAACAATCAGAAAAAACCTTTAGGGTTGGCGGTATTTTTAGGGTCAGGCGGGTTACGCCAATCCAACCATTTATTGTTCATGGCCTGATTGCAAGTCTTTCTGCAATAGGGCCAATGACATTCAATGTCAACAATATATGCTGTAGTACTGTGAATAAATGTGCATAACTGACTACAGTGGAACCTCCTTATAAAGAGCTCTGATATAACACTAGGTAATTTTACTATTACAGACTAGCTTTGTTTCTTTTTGTTTAAACCCAGGATATAATGGGCTACCTGATAAGTAACAAGGTACTTTTCATGTCCCCAAGCTCCTCATTATAATGGGGTTCCACTCTACTTGTTAAATATGAACATTGGTGTTGCTCAGCGACACTGATGTTCGATGCGAAGATATTGCGGCTGGTTAGGTCATCTACATGGTTGATCTATGACACAAAATAAATACTGATCAAAGTGTATTCATTACAATTTTCTATTCTTTTTTTTTATTACAGAGATGTATTAAACAACACATTGAATACAACAAAAGCATGGATCTTATCTTCTCTATTGAGATGTCAAATTTTTGATACATAAACATAAGAAATTTAATTAAATAATGCTTGGTGCTGCATGGGAGAACTTACAGTCAAATTACACTCTACAAATCATGGCGAAATGTGAAACTTGCACTTCTTTCTCACTCACTGAATTCTGACAAACAATAAATTGCCCACTTACTTCTACATGAGATTTACTCATAAAGAATGACATTTAATTCTCTCCTAGTTGAGCAAGAATTCAGTTGCCCAGTCGAGCAACCAAACTAGACCATTTGTAAAATTTTACTTGCAACTGCTAGTCTCGAGCCCTGACCAATGCATTGATCAGGCACATGACAACTTGTTAGCAGCTTGTTAGTGCAGTTCAAAAAAAATAAATCTCTAATTTCGCAAGTACTGTACACAGTAGTGTATGTTACTGTAAAAATCGAATAATAATTCATAGTTCAAGACTAAAAGCAACGCTTTGTTCTTTCATTGTTGTGTAAATAAACATGTATATTGTGTATTTCAATTCAAGTTAGTACTTAAAGCCGTCTGGACGTTGATTTATTCTACATGTACTAGAATACCCAAATTAACATAATTATCTTTTTCTGGCGTGACAAATTGATGGTACTGTACAAATTGTGACAATTTTGGTTATAAATGTCGGTAATTACATTTGATACATTTTTAGCATGACACATTGAGTACTACATGTATAAACATACAAAATTATTTCAAATTTATCCAATTCAGCATTAACATTACAAAAAATTGTATACAAACTTGAACATTCATTTTTCAGGCATGACAAATTGCTAGTACAATATAATGAAGCAAATACAAAACTTTTCAATATTTTCAGATTTCAATTCTAAAATTCTAGAAAACAAGATATCACTGAACATTCTGTCCTTACCTTTTCTACAAAAAACAATATTGAATACCTGTACAATTCAATTTACATAGTACTTGACCAATTTTCCAAGGCATTAAATATTACAAATACAACACATCAACGAGTAAAATAATGTCTCTATATTTATACTTGTAAGGGTTTTTCTTGTAATACAAATTCTGAGAATTCAACTCTAAGAACATCAATTTGGTCTCTCATTTTGGGGAAAACTTGCCTTTAATTAATTTGATTAGGCATTAAGCATTTAAGAGTACAACAAAACAAAAATATTTTTGTGGTCCATATTCAGAGAATTCAGTATTAATACCCATTTCTACACAACATAAAATATATTTTGGCTTTTTCATAATTTGGAATAATGTACATTGCAAATTTACATTCATACTTCTAAAAACTAGTAATAACTAGATCCCCAGTGACATAGAATTTAAACAATACTTGTTAAATTTTTGGGGTGGAGGGGGCAACCTTGCCCCCCCCCCCCCCATTCCTGTACTTACGCCACTTATGTGTTCCCTAGTACATTGAAGGTCTATGTAGTGTACATTAGATTTGTGCTTGATGTACATGTATGTACTATTTTCTGGACATTACAGCCCTAATTTCCCAAGGCCTTATCCCATAAGAAATCTCCATTAACTAATTGCACAGCGGCCCACTGTATTCATTAGTTGCCTTTATCAGATGGGACATCTTCGCCTTTGTTTTGACAAGCGATTTAATTTGTTTTATTTTAACTGTCTACCTTCAACAGAGTAAATGTACATGGACTCAAACTACCCTCTCACATGTGCCTACAAAATATGTATTTGACAGCAGTCTGTATGTAAGAGTCTGAACTGCCACCATAAATTAGCTATTGGCAACAACATGTTTGGGGCCACCAGATACAGGTTTCGTGGCACTTAAAGGAACTACAGTGTCTGAATAACTGTATGTATTGACAAATGTCATAAATACATTAGTCAAATGTGTTTCATCAAACGTGCTGCTTTTTAGCATTGCAAACACCCAGTGTGTGTGTGTGTGAACACAGGTTTCAAACTAAATGGCTGACAGACTCTGCAGAAAAAAGGTACCAGTACCTAGATAATACTCGTCCAATTACCTGTAGAATGAAATATGACACTGACCATCCTGTTATCTAAAAATTGTGTTTACACCAACAGAATATAAAAGATGCCTGACGGTTTTAATATTGACTGCAAAATTGAATAATTCTTCTGTTTCATTTACAATGCAGCATGAACCATCTTGCTGAGTAAACATGTTGACTACAACTTGAACCATCTGGTTTCTGATATCTTTTACTTTGTATTACATGTAGTTGTGATCAACCATCTACTTTAAAGGGATCTGGTAACTTTGTTGACATGTGCAAAAAGTGATGAATGGTTGATACAATGTATTTTGTTGTTATCTGATATGTCCACAGGGTATTGTGTGAAAATGGACGTTATATGGCCGAGTAATGAGCAAAAATGCAAAGTGATATTCACAAACTCATTGCACTCAATTTGTACACGGTTTTCGCGATCCGTTGGATTATTCAACATCTGATTACTTCAATCGTAAATATCTTTTTAATGAAAGGGAAATTTGAAAAACCGAAACCTGTCCCATGATTTTATTGTTAATACAAATACAACAAGGTATGAGGGAACTGCTAGAATTCCAATTGTATTTTTTAGGGTTTAGACAATGTTACTATAAAGTCCCTTTAAAGGGATCTAGTAACTTTGCTGACATGAACGAGTAAATAATGAGCGAAAATGCCAAGTAGTACTTGCTAACCCATTTCACTAACTTGTACACAATTGATAGTCTTTCATAGAAACTTTCAAATCTGAACGCTTCGATGATAAATATCTTTATAATGAAAGATAAATTAAGAAAAACCCAGAACCCCCCCCCCAAAAAAAAAAAAAAACAGAAAAAAAAGATGAGGTTTGTGAGAACCACTATGTAAATAAGTTGTGTGGATTTTGACAATTAACTACATTGTTACTAGATCCCTTCAATAGAATATTGTCAAACAGTCAAAGTACAGATCACTATCAGGTGCATGTATTCAGAATGTGCACATAGAAGCAGAATTACTATACAAATATCAAAAAGATGAGTCACAAATGACAAAAGTACAACTTCTTTGTGCTTATTTGTGAAGCACAATAATTATGTCGACATCTTCTGAAGTTTACGTATTGAACTCTAGCCCTGACACATTGAGATAACTACATTATTGGAAACATGCAGTATACATTTACATCATGTGCAAGAAAAGTGGCCGAGAACTACGTACATAAATGTACTGTATATCAATTTAGGATATGGTCAGATGTTATTGAAACATCAGTTCAGGTACTTCTTTAATTTGAAATACTGAATGGGCGCATTCCCAATGTTTTTGTGGTTCTCCATGATTTGTTAATTGGAAAGGTTTTCGCTGAAAGTCATCGAACAACGACCCGACTGAAATAAAGCAAAATTAACTAAATACGATTGACCACAATAATCTTGGTGGTTGCTATACAAGTACATACATGCACACAGATGATGTAAACATTTGAATTTGTCTTGCATGTAAAGATTGTTATCTCATTTTTGTTAACGACATTTTATTTGACTTTTCCGTTTTTCCCCCATTAATTATCAAAATAAATGGATCTAAGTAAAAATCATGAAATTGCAAATCAATAGTACCACATGTAGCAAATTCAGGAATTCATATAAATTTCAATCTGGACTGAATACAATTTTATTTCCATTATTAACACAGTTGATACTTCTATATTGACATTATCATATTTCCATCGTGGAATACACTATATAATGTAGTTCTAAGCAAAAACAGAATGAAATGACTAACTCATTGTACCATGATACATGTAAATAACCATGTCCACCTCCCATATTAAACACATTTTGTTTGTTTGTGTGTGGTTCTCCCAATATTATTTTGCTTATATAATGGGTTTCCCACAAAACAAACAAGACTCTTGTTTGACCCAAGTTCACCAGACTAAACAAAGTTCAAGGAACAAAAGCCCCCACAACTCTTTTGTTGCAGGTTTGTGGTTAACAGCCCAATACAAGTACATGTTGATAGCCTTAAAGGGACTAAGTAACATTGTCCAAATCCTCAAAATACAATTGGAATTCTAGCGGTTCCCTTATACCTTGTTGTATTTGTATTAACAATAAAATCATGGGATTCGGTTTTTCAAATTTCCATTTCGTTAAAAAGATATTTACGACTGAAGTGTTTAGATGTTAAATAATACAACGGATCACGAAAACCATGTACAAAGTGAGTGCAATGAGTTTGTGAATATCACTCTGCATTTTTGCTCATTACTCGGCCATATAACGTCCATTTGACTTGAAATTTTCTCACAATACCCTGTGGACATATCAAATAACAACAATATGTACATTGTATCAACCATTTATCACTCTTTGCACATATCAACACAGTTACTAGATCCCTTTAAAGGGGTCTACTAACTTTGTTGACATGTGCAACAACTGACAAAGGGTTGATTAAAATGTATATTTCTGACTGTGATCTGATATTTCCATGGTAAATGAATGTACATGTAATATGACCAAGTAAGGAGCGAAAATGCAAAGTGATTTTCCTACTCATTGCACCGACTTTGTACCTTTCCAGAGGATAGTCCAAACAAAAGAAATTTGGAAAAACAAAACCTGTTCCGTGCTTCTATTGGTAATACAAATACAACAAGGTATGAGAAACCCACTAGAGTTATAAGTAAGTTTTGTGGATTTTGACAATGTTGCTAGATCCCTTTCACATGGAACCTACATGTATACAACTTTACAAAATGAAGATGCGTAGAAAATAAATTAAGTAAATTATGATTTCAGTAATTGGTATAAAACTTGATGTATATAGATACAAAACCTAAAATCTAAAATAAATACCGAGCTACACTTTATACATGTATAATGCAATTATTTAGGAACCACTAGTAATTTGAATTCCAATATCAAAACATATTAAAAACTTTTCAAACCTTCTTTCTGTTCTGAAGTAGGCATTTAAGCTAAAATTGTCAATAATATTTTAGATCAGAAAAACAATATTAACAAAAGGGAAAAAAAGTTTTGTTTGTATTAAAAATAAATATGTATAGAACTGTATACTTGAGTGCAATATAGTACTATATTTTGGTGTCATGTACATCAGGGATGCCAGTGGCAAATGGCTCCAGGGCCTGAAAATTTGTGGAGACTCAAAATAATGCGCGCGAAGCGCACATCATGAGCGCGAAGCACGAAGTCCCTTTAGCCGGGGTCCAGGGCCCGCTTTAGGGCCCTTGAAGCTCTGGGTTTCCAGATGCTCTCTGGTGCAATCTGAGCCTATTTTAGGGATCATATCCCCTAAAATAAAATAAAAATAAAAATAATAATAATAATAATAATACAAAAAAATAAGTTTTTTTTTTTTTGAGCCGGAATTTTTGTTAAAAAAAACGGAAAAGCCGGAATTCCGGCTATAGCCGGAACTCTGGCATCCCTGGTACATTTTCTTAAATTAAATAATAATAAATAGGGCTTAACACTAGTTAAGTTAATGGTAGTGGCCACGTGAGGCATATAAAATAATTTCTCTCAATTTTTGATGGCCTAAAACAAAAATTGACTGTCCAATTTCATCTGCTGTTCAAAATGTTACTCCTTTTACTTTTCAAAACAGCAATCATGGATGAGGCTTGACATGAAAGAAAACAAGATACATGTATATTTTCTTGGCAAGTGCTAGTGTGAAGCCCTTTTATATAAAAAGCCAATCAAATTATTTATAAACAAAACATGGTAGATTACATCGCTGCCTACAAAGTTGAATACATACAATTTATAAAAGGCAACTACCCTGTTGAAATACTTCTTTGCTGAGTCCAATATCAAGGGCATGTGATGTAAATATATAAATTCATACATAGAACATAATGTATAATGAAAACTGTTAAGTCGCTGCATCCAAGATCTAGTGTAAGTAGCTCGAAACAAGCACGAGCCCACTCAAAATTAGCTTTGTACAACCAAATTTCACTGATGCTGGCAATTCCACCGGCCCGAGTGGGCACCTAATTATGTTTTTCTTTGCTTGGGCTACCAGATTCTGTTTCGGACCGCCACTTGAATTTAAAAATCTTGGTTTTTCTTTGCCCGACAAGGCAAAAAAGTTAATTTCTAGCACTGTCTTACATGCGTAACACTTGGTTCCAGTATTTCAAGGGATTAGCTAAAATCGCAGTGATCTAGGAGGAGGCACGATACTGGCATATTGAATATTTTCCCTATCCTCTGAGATTCCTTCCTTGGAACCATCCACCTCGCCCCCAACTGCTCCTTTCAGTGTTTCGTCCGATTCCCCGTCCGACTCGGCATCCTGCTCTTCCTCCTCTTGTTCCTGAAATGCCAGGTCGGCGTACACCAATCCCTCGATGTTCCGCCTCTTCCGATCCCCAGAGTGGTTAATGACCCCACCATCGGATCGGATCACCAAGTCCTCTGGCTCCCAAGAGATTGTACGATGACCTCCCGGTTTGGGCGGGATATCCTTGGGGTCGATTTCAACTGCATCACCCTCGGCAGTAATCACCATTCCGTTCATGGTTCCGTTGGGGCCATTCTTGAGATAGATGTATGAAGCGCTTCCCTGACCAACTTGCATGCCAATTTCTGAACTTCTCTCCAGCGACGCATACAGACGATCGTTACGTCGCTTCCACTTTATTAGGAGAAAGTACATGGACAGAGAGCAGACGATAATCCCAGCAACTGAACCAACGACGGCTCCGATGATCAGCATTGTTGGGGTTTCCTCTTCTTCTGGAGGAGCAGAAAGGACTATTTTCAGGTCGGTTATGCCCATGCTGTAACCTTTGACCTTCTCAAAAACTGAACATGTGAGGTGGGATCCATTGCTAACCTTGTTCAGTTTCAGCACCAGAGACGACTGCGAACTCAGACGACTTACTTGCTGAATCGTAGTCTTGTCCTCGTCCTGTAGGTGCCACAAATACTGGTATGTACCCGCTGTCCTCACTGAGCAATTAAACTCTGCATTCTTATGATCAAGGTACCGAAGCGATATGCTGAGTTGACTAAGTTTTGAAACCCTGCACTGCACGCTTTTGAATTCTGGAAGCTTGCCGGACGCATCGCTCAGCTGACAGTCGTAAGAGGTGAAATTGAGACCAGCATGAGTGTTGAGATCCACACATTCTTGTCCAACCTCAGTCCCAGTGCTTGTTTCCTGGGTGATCTTCCCGCTGAAAGACTCTCTATGAGCCATCCAGGACAGCGACAGGGGTATGCTTGCTAACTGGGTACAACATGACAGCATCACGTTCACTTGTCCGTCCACCTCATCTGGCCTTACATGACAGGAGGGAAACCCCGCAGGAGGGCCGTAAAGGACCCTCAGAGTAGCAGTCCTCGATTCTGCTACTAAATTTGGATTGCCTCCTAGAAGCAGAGACCCATTGTTTACGCGACACGAGAAAAATGATCCATGGTCCTCTGTGGCTGCCGGCTCGATCGCGAGATTGCGGCTTGTTCCTGTGCCAACCGTTCTGTATCTATCGGAAGCATCTCCTATTGCAACGTCATCTTCAAATACTGGGTTGTCATTGTGAATCCAAACTATGTGATGATCTTGTGGCAAGACGGACACAGTACATTGAAGCAAAGCATTAGAGTTCAGTTTTAATTCCAAGTCTGAGGGTTCCGTAACGATGGTGATGGTTTCGTCTGTCCCCATGGCAACACATTGTGCCAGAAGTTGGAGTAAAATCTTTGCAAAGAAGAGCCATGACCCAACTCGTATCTTTCCTGCCATCTTCATCTCTGCCGGCTTTGTCTCACGTTCGTGTCTGCAGATGAAACAAAAACGAGAACAGAGAAAATATTAATTCTGAGTTTGAGCCTGAACCAAATCATTATTATACAAATGTCAGTATCTAGATGCATCATGAGGTCGTCATAATCTTGTGAGTTTGTCAATTTAAATGTTTAAACATTGGCTCTCCAACGGTTCTACCTACCTGCATATTTACTAGACAGCTTCTCTGGAAGATATAACAAGAGCTAATTTATGACATTTTGCAAACATAATTTTACATAGCATGAAGCCCACCAACATTTTTTTAATGAATTGGTGAATAGAAGAAAACAAAGAGATTAAAAATCTGAAAATATAGATTATAGGAAAATAAGATCTCACTAATGAACAGGAAACTCGTCAAATGAGGAAACCTTTGATAAAGTTTGATTGCAGTGACCTTCCATAACAATTTGTTCTGATATAATAAAGATTATAGAAAAATAAGATCTCACTAATGAACAGGAAACTCGTCAAATGAGGAAACCTTTGATTGCAGTAACCTTCCATAACAATTTGTTCTGATAAAGCATGCACGGTTGAAGCTTAGCATTTATGTTTCTTTATTGACGCGAGACCATGAGAGGTTTCCATTGAACCCTTTCAGTCTAGTACGTGATAATTTTAACCCTCCGAGTCTGAATGCTCACTTAACGAAACGTTGTATAAAGAATCATGATTAACGAAACGGGGGTTTGAGCATCGTTTCGTACGAGAGCTGACTAAAGAATCACGCTCGTTTTGTGTGTGAACGCCCGGTCGATTCGCTAATCATGATTCGCTATACGACACTCGTATATAACGGGCCGTGGCTTAACGTGACAGCAGACAGAAAAAAGACAGCACACTGCGCACTTATACGATGTTTCGTGCAGCTGAATGCCAGCTGTGGGATCTTGTTTTTGTGTGTGTGAATGTTTGTTAGTTTCGTTAATCATGATTCTTTATACGACGTTTCGTTAGTCATGATTCTTTAGTCATGATTTCGGGATGAAAATACGTTGTAGGTCAGTTTTGTGGAGGGGCAACTACCACCCACCCTATCCTTACGATAGGGGGTTTTCGCAAATGCCACGGAAGTGCATAGTACGGGGGAAGCAGTCAGCTGTGACCGTAACCGTACTCTGGCTACCGTCGCAAACTATTTGCAGTTTCGCAGTGAAGAATACGGTAACGTCTCCTTGCTCGAGTGAACAAGCGCGCTGATTGGCTGACCCATTGAAGTACGCCGCTCCGTACTCGCTCTACACCCAACCTTAATTCAGCCGACAACCTACGTAGATTTCAACGGTACGGGGGGATTTTCGGACTGAGTCCGACCACCTGCTGAGATTAGCGTACTAGATGTCCTCCGTAGCATTTGCGAAAACCCCCTATTAACTGTACCGGTGCTGTAGCTCAAGCTCATGAAAGAATACCAACAGTCCTTTCCAGGACTACCAGACTGCCAAAGTCCTTTTTAGGACTATCCTAGAAAGAATACCAACAGTCCTTCCAGGACTCTCCAATCCTCCTTTTTTACATGTTTGAAGAAAACAGCAAGGCATGAAAGAACCACTAGAGCTGCAAGTGTGTTTGGTCGATTCAGATTATTACTAGATCCCTTTAACACCTTGGCTGAGTTGGCTACAAGATTTTGCATTTCCCATGTTATACTACTTGTACACCAGGTTCCCGTAGGCAAGGGATCAAATTAAGACCCTAGGTGCATCTGCTTTTCACAGTAATGTCAGCAGAACACTAAAGATGGTCTCCCACAATTAGACTAAAAGCTTAGGACAAGGTGCAAGACTAAGATTGCGTGAGAGAACTACAACTGGTCTCGTACACGCATCCAATATTTTGAACTTGTTCAAATCCAAGAAACTCTTTTCTTTGCCCCTGAAACAGTTTTAGTGCTTGGGACCGGGACATCTCACTTGATGTAACTCTTTGTTGCAATGCTAGAGATTAGAAGTTGCGAAATTCTCCTTGTGGGAGACTGGCTTTGACTGCTCATTAATTCCTCCATGATCGAGCCATCCACATATCCTGTATGATGAACGTTAAAATGAAACCACAAATGGCACAGAATCAATAGTTTGCTCTCCATTGTCGACATGTATAGATCTATCATACAGTTAACATTATCAATATGCCTTATAATGGTAAACCAAGAAATCACACAATAGTGCAAAGGTTATGAAAAAATGCATACAAACTTCACTGAAGAAACTGCAAACACACCAAAAGCAAATGATAATATCTAGATGTCATGGAACCTTTGTGTGCAGGGGCTGTTGCTCAAGACCCAAGTCCCAATTAATAAGCTTCAACTCTGCATGTTTTCATTTCATTTTTTACTGTGTACTGGTAAGAAGAGGTTTCCCATTTAACCCTAGCAGAACCAAGGGTTTGTATTCAGTGAAATAGCCTAATGGAGTCTTCATAATTTGGTACTGGGAATATATCAAAAGAGGAGGAATATATCAAAAGAGGATGAAGTCGCGTTTGATTTCCACTGAAACGTCAATAGAAGACTTCCGGCCGAGACCGATCCATTCAGCGAATCTAATCTGGGGGCAAATTAAGCAGCCACAAAATCAATAGTTGGCTATTCGTTGTCTGACAACTCAATGAATGATTACAGAAAACCACTTCCTCTCTGATCATCTGTAAAATGAGAAAAAAAACAGTGATGACAGGAATTCATAGCATCAACTGGTACTAGAGAACGGCACGTTGGTAAATACAAGGAAATAACAGAAAATACATTTACTGCAAGCCTCCACACTAACTTTTTTCTGTACTGGCCCATTCGGGCAAGTAAAATCATCTTTTCTGAAATTTTACTTGCCCCAATATAAAATTTACTTGCCCTCTTACTTCTAGGTGAGATAAACACGTATGAAATTACATTGTTCTCTTGTAGTTGAATAATTATTTAGTTGCAAGCAAACTAGACAATTTATGAAATTTTGTTACTTGCCCGACACTAATTTTTACTTGCCCTGGGCAAGTAGACAAGTGCTAGTATCGAGCCCTGTTTAGTGTTTACTGGAAACAAGATTGATTGTGAACTCGGAATCTCGACAGTCTATATAATCTGGCTGTGGACAATGGAGATTATCTTTATCTTCGCAAAATCTAATGGGCTCAAATGGATCTGTAATTGTATTATAACAAAAATATTATATTATGATTACCACAGTAACCTATGTAACTGATGTACGAGTCACACTCACTTTCACTCTTCTCAATTTCTCTTTTTAAACCTCACTCACATACTGTATACCTGTAAATGTCGGCTACAAAACCGGATCTATGAAATTAATGTATCAGATTGATACATCATCTGAATAACAAAATATGCCTACTGTCAACTTGAGAATCAGACTAAAGCCAGGGCTCAAAATTGGCGCAAGTTGGCTTCCTGGCCCCGCGCCCTGTGCCAATAAAGATTTGCTACATGCAGAGATGCCAACCTTCACAAACCAAAAAAAGGATTCTGAGAGGTAAAAAACAGTATTTTGAACAAAAAAAAAGTATTTTCAGAGCTGCCAACATTTAGAGGCAAAAAAACATATTTTTTCGCGAAGCCAATTCGCGCAGCAAATATACTCTTTACGCGCGCGTTAATATAAAAGTTGGTTCGGTCGATCACACCAGCGTTTGTATGAGTTTGTTCGGTTTATTTGTGATATATTTAAAATATGTATCTGGAGTAATAGTTTATCAGGGTTCAACGTAAATTTTGTTGCCGATTTCCGATCGTTTCTATAAAGAGAAAAATAAATAAATTTAAATAAAAAAAAAAAAAAAAAAAAAAAAAAAAATCCAAGAAAACGTATTTTATTAGGGGAAAACGTACTGCCGTATTTTGCGTGAAAAAACGTAACAAATACGGCAAAAACGGAACGGTTGGCATCTCTGTACATGGACCACCAAAATTTCAATGAACTAGATTTTACTTGCCCAAATGGGCAACCATTTATAACAGACTTGTTCAAGTTATTCTTTGTTTTGGGCCACTAAAATGTGAGAAATTTGAGTAAACCGACTGGGCCACAAGAAAATTTTCACTGTCATTTCTAGAATTGCTATAACATTAATTTGTACAGCTCATATCAGACTTAGAGAGAGAGACTATACCCATGAGCTTTGTAATGTTGTCATTAAAACCTGTAAGAAAAGCTGGCCCATTTCCGTTGCACAAAAACACCTAAAGCAAATCAAAATATGGCTAATGCATTACAAAAGAAGGGGGACATTTTGCTTTGATAAGTATTTTTTTTCAATGAGGATTGATTTTCTTTCATAACCTAAACCTAGTCATGCCAGTTGAAATGCTTAGGGACACAACGAGTAGTGAAAGGATTTCATGAATGGTACTTCTTTTAAACATTCACTGTTCATGGCCCGGTCAGATATCAACGGATAGCGGAAACGTATGCCCAACGAATAGACAATTTGCGAAATTAAATTATCCGGTGATGAAAGTCGTCTCCATTGCTTCATGTACAAAACATAGAACAACGTACATCACCGGACAAGGAACGGACAAGAAACGCATAGAACGGATGAAAAATTTAGCTCTCCGTTTGACATACGTTTGCGCAATCCGTTGATATGTGACCGGGCTATCAGACAGGTTCACTTTTTCCCATTTTTAGTAGGCTCGATTCATCATTCTCATGCCTGCAATACAAATTTACCAGCCAGTGTGTTGCACAGTATGTATACATTTAAAATCTGTATGCCAAAAGATGGTCCCAAACACAAAGGAACGACCTTACGGGTAAGGCTTACCCCAAATCTTGTTATACTTGTTTGTACAATCTTGCAAGTAAAATTTGGCATGATTAATTAAATTCTAGTGGCCTCGAGCCTATTTTGATGGCCCCAGACCAGTGCTTATTTATAAACCCTGTATTCACAACAACCCCCTTCTTTGTCTTTTTTTTACTCTGCACAATGTGAGAAAAACGAACATTTCATGAATATTTTGATTGTAATGAAGTCAACATTGAAATTTGAAAGTTGTGCGGAAAAATCAAAATTCTAACCAATGATGTGCATGTGCAATGGACATTATAAAACCTTTCCACAAAATCGTTCATTATTTTTTCTTTTTACTGGGACAGCACATTGAGCACAATTCTAAAAGAACGTGAATTAACAAACAATAACATCCGTGTATGCATGTCAGAGAAGATCCATTACTTACAACTGCAAGCTTAAAATTTGCCAGCCGTTGGTGGAAAACCAGTAAGCTTCTGGAATGCAGGCAAGAGATTTGACTGGTCTTTTCTCCTCTCCCGTTATATGATGAGATGCTGTCGACAGGGCGGACAGCCTATCTAGTTTATCAATTTTCATCAGATAACCCGGCCAGGCGAGAGCGAGCGAGGAGGAATCACTGGATTTCTCATCAAGCGCGACAGTAAAGTCAAGTTTTCAGTTCCCCGAGCCAGTTCATATCCAACCCCCTACTTTTATATCACACGCAGCTAGCTCAAATCAGGCAAACGTAGCTAGCTGCACATAAATAATCTGAAGTGCAGATCAGCCAAACGATGTGTACAGTGTCAATGGAACTTGTTGGAAGAATTTCTACTCGCTCTTTATGAAATTCAAGCTGAGCTCAAATCTGTCATCCAAAGATCTAACCTGATCTAAAGCAAAGAATTTACACTCCTCTTTATCAAATTGCAACTTTATAATCCAATCTGAGGTCAAATATGTCGTCCGGTGATCTAAAACAAAAATAGATTTGCACAGTATGTAGTTGTAAATAAAATAATAAGAAGCTGTGTTTCTATTGCACACTATTCAGTTTCTAAGAAGCTGCAAAAATAGCATTCCAATGAGTAACTACCGTGACATCCAATAATCCAACTCCGAGCAAGTTGATCAGTTTCGGCGTTTTCCTCCTAAATGTCTTATCATACACACATTTTATACAGGGGAGACTGCATGTCAAATCAGGTTCGTGTACATCATACATCCAATGGTTTAATGAGAGAGAAAGTTGTATGAATCGGGAGAGAAGATGTAGCTTCTACAAGTTTGGATCCAAACACCAGATGGTTATGACACTGATTAGTAAAAAAAAAATGTGAGTTCAAAGATAGAGGAAACTGCTTTGCCGGAAATCGAATAGAACAATTGCGAACAGCACAGTTGAATTCTCAAATGAATCCCTTATTGATTGGGCTGCACATAGAGGCAGGAGAGAATATGAGATGAGAAATGACACGATGATTGCAGAGCCATCATATCAAGCAGAGCATGTGAAGCGCTAGATGATGAGGATGGTGATTATAAGAAGCTAGAAGAGGGAGACAATGAGTTTGTATTGATGAAACCCTAGACGATGATGATGCTAATAAGCTGGGCGGATAGCGCTTTCGCACTGACAAGTACATGTACATGTGTGTATGAGTCCCTGATTGGTTGGCTGGTGTGGTACTACACACGTACCTAATTATCAAAGAGGCAGTGAGAGGTACTGGAGAGTGGGTGGGCTCTACGAGCTGATCGAGGGATGGTTTCACTCAGCAAAATCATCCTCTGAAGCGTGAAGTGAATGCTGACCCTGCAGGGGATGCAATTAGGAAATGGGAAACAATGCAATTAATTTGCCTTGAAGGTGCAATTCACACTTATACATGTATGGATGGTGTGGAACATTACCCAATATCATTATGGGTGCTGCAGAAGCACGTACTGCTCGATTGACCGGGAAAGTGAAAGTCATATTTAGGGTAAAGGCCAGCATAATCTCAAATAATATTTTAGTAATCATACCAATAAAGTGGAACAAATTTAATTTTTCTTAATATTAAGGGGAAGTTTATGACAATTAGTTTTCACTGGTTTACCCCAAAACGGGCCAGTAATATACTTGACATAACATCCTGGTTTTACTGAAAAACCTCTCTGATGCCTCAAACGAATTGTATAAAATATGATAAAGAGGTGATTCAGAACTGTATTGGCAATGGAAGCTATCTTGTTTGACAAGCAAACAGTGTACTGCAATGATTATCTAAAAACTAAGTCAATTGCACACATCATGGCGCATAAAACAATTATCATCAACTTGTCAATCTGAATGGGGAGTTAATTTAATTTGACATTACAAAGTTTTGCAGTTTGTAAGATTTTAAAAGAAATTTACTGTGCAAAGAGACTATGGCAAGTAGCATGAGCTTAAAGGGGTAGTTTAGTTTTGGTAGAGAGGGTGCTGCACATCACAATTTTTTTGTGAGGTAATGAAAAACTGAGTGTCGAATTTGAGAGAACATGCAATTTTAATGGCAGAATAAACTTTATTTGGTCAAAATCGACCCAGAAACAGCTGAAATATCAATAAATATATCTGATCTTATAATTATTTGGGGCCCAAATTAATTATTTGGGGCCCAAATAATTAGATGATTTTTTCAAAAAATTAAAAAAATGCTTGCACTTTTTCAAAAATTTTCAAGAGTTTTTAAAAATAGTTGTTGATGATCTTTCTATTTAATCATTATTTCAATAAAACAGCACATGCATAATTTTGTATGAAAAATGGTTGAAACCAATGCCTTTTTAGAAAGCGCCCTTTTTGAACGATAACAGGCTTTTTATTTAGTCGTTTGTAATTTTGTATACCATTTGAGCATGGTGGAGTTATAACTATTAGTTTATAATTAATGTTACTGTCCAGGTTTGGTTACTAAAGTTAAGCCTTACCAAAACTGTACTACCCCTTTAAATCAATACACAATGTATGTACGTAAAATGCTATGATAATTGATATTTAACCATTCTCTCTCTTGAAAATCACCTGTTTGTTTAAACAATTATAATTCTAAGTACTAGCAAGGACTAATAACTATTAGATCAATCTAAGCCCCCTCCATCCTGCCAATGTTAAATTATGCAGTTTTTATGACATAATTTGCTTTTCACCGAAGGCTGTTGAGATTCAAGCAGCAAAAGAACAAAAATGTTTTTCAATGCAATCAATCAATTATGCTCATTTCTATCACAAGAGTACGTACAACAACACTACAAACCTCTGGGCATTGGCTACATCAGATATACTGTATGTAATGTATGTCTACAATTTATATGTATTTAGAAAAAAGTTATTTCTAAATGAATTATGCAATGACTACTTATGTCTCATTTACAATCACTCCAAACCACTCTATTCTCTTCAAATTCACTCTGCTATGGCTGCTCAAAGGCAGTGAAAAAATACACAGGGGCTCAGCAGCTCAGAGGGATTTAGCCCCGGTGGCCAAAAAAAAAAATCCCCTAAAAAATCAAGACCCCATAAATTTGCATCTGGATTCTAGACACCTAGAGTTCAATGCAACACACATTGTATGCAGGCGAGCTTAAAAAGTAGCCCTAGATAAAAATGAATATTATTTTTGTCCCTGCTCAAAAACAAAATAAGTGACAAAATGAACACTACACCCACAGCCATTATGACACAGTGTAACTTGCCTCGGTTTTGAACGAGTGAGCTAATCATAAATGCAATTACTTCATCATCACTAGTGTAATATCCTTTGAATTTTTGATGAGATGTATGTATGTATACGCCTAGATGCTTAGGCTTTTCTGTTACCCTGGGGGAGACATTTTCATATTATACCGGATGGTTAGGATCATGCCCTTATGAATTATATATCACCAAAAAATGAACTATGGAGATTGGAGAGGATAGTATATATATAGCCCGCTTTCTAAGAAGCATTTTACAAATAGATTGTCTAATTTTAGTTTGTGATTCTACAATACCACAGCCCACAAAACTCTCTCCATACAACAGCATGCAGTAAATTAGTACCTTTTAAGTTTAAGGACGTTCCCCAGTTAAATTGAAGTCCATGTCAGTTTCTTCAAACTTTCCATACCGTAACTTTGACCCATCCGAAGCCCAAATATGCAAATAAAACCATAGGTTCGTGTGCTTGTTTTTCTTCTACGGGACTCTGAAGAATATGGCAATCTGACGTCCAGTATAGAATGATAGCGTTACAGGATCAAGGCCATGATAGGCAACAAAATGTCCAATAGCAAACTTAAATCCCCATAATTCTTTCAAAATCCACGTAATTTTCTCCAAACTTGGGAGAATTGTAGAGAAAGGTATCCAAAACGAGGAAAAAAAAAATTAAAGTTGGGGGTGTATGCTCTCAATCTTGCTAGCAGCGCCCTCACGTGGCAGAAAACACCAATATCCTAACAATCCTTCTCAGGGACGTTTTCTGTTAGGGGTGGGATAATGGGCAAGGTTCATAAAACTTATGCTGTACATTCAAAACCCATGTCACTTTTACAAAACTTGCCAAAATTATAGAGAAAGGGTTACTGAATACAGAAAAACTATAAAAATGGGGGGTTCGTGTGCTCGTTTTTGTGCTAGCAGCGCCCCCATGTGGCAGAAAACATCGTAAGACCACAAAATCTGGTCTGGAACCTATCCATTGATGCACTAATGGGGTGGGTTCATTAAACTTATGCTGTACATTCAAAACCCATGTCACTTTTACGAAACTTGCCAAAATTATAGAGAAAGGGTTACTGAATACAGAAAAACTATACAAATGGGGGGTTCGTGTGCTCTTTTTTGTGCTAGCAGCGCCCCCATGCGGCAGAAAACATCGTAAGACCACAAAATCTGGTCTGGAACCTATCCATTGATGCACTAATGGGGTGGGTTCATAAAACTTATGCTGTACATTCAAAACCCATGTCACTTTTACAAAACTTGCCAAAATTATAGAGAAAGGGTTACTGAATACAGAAAAACTATAAAAATGGGGGGTTCGTGTGCTCGTTTTTGTGCTAGCAGCGCCCCCATGTGGCAGAAAACATCGTAAGACCACAAAATCTGGTCTGGAACCTATCCATTGATGCACTAATGGGGTGGGTTCATTAAACTTATGCTGTACATTCAAAACCCATGTCACTTTTACGAAACTTGCCAAAATTATAGAGAAAGGGTTACTGAATACAGAAAAACTATACAAATGGGGGGTTCGTGTGCTCAATTTTGTGCTAGCAGCGCCCCCATGCGGCAGAAAACATCGTAAGACCACAAAATCTGGTCGGGAACCTATCCAGGGATGCAATGATGAGGTGGGTTCATACAACCTATGTTGTACATTCAAAACCCATGTCACTTTCACAAAACTTGCCAAAATTGCCGTGATAGGGTGGGGAATTATTCACAAAGGACGGTCCATGTGTTGGTGTTTTTTTTTTGTGTGTTTTACTTGCAGCGCCCCCATGTGGTATTTTGTGTGTTAAACTCCACACCGCCGGACAGGTTCTTTCGCCAAACTTTACATAATTGTGGAAAAAGTGATAGGCATACTGGAGGAAGACAAATCAGGAAAGGGGAGTTGTAACATATTAGTCTGCCCTCCCAATGAAAAAATAATTCTTGATCTATAATAGTGTGATTGTAGATTGCATTTGTTTGTTGTTGCAGTGGTTGATATGCTGTAAACTGTCGCGATGTACTTTGCGTCCCAAAAAAGAATGAAACATAAAAAAAAAAACAGAACCCTGAAACAGGGGTAATTAACCCACTGATAGAGTTTCACAGTGTAAAAACAATTCTTGGACAAATCATGCTTAGTATCAGTGAAAAATGAAAATGTTTAACACGAGTTAAAAGTAAGAGAAAAAATATCTGCACAATGTGTGCCCAAATTTGTTGGAATTCAATGTACAGTTGTTTTCTCACAAGAAATCTTGAAATGCAAATGATCGGGCAATCCTCAAATTGGAAAACATTTCGCTGACTTAACACTATTATCAAATTGGCAGTATTTGATCCCGAAAATGAAAAGGAAATGTTTTTTGTTGCATTCATAATGAAATACATCACCTTGCAAAAAATATTTTAACAAAATAGTGAGTGTAATATTGCCAATTTGATGATAGAATAGATCTTTTGCCTCTTGGAAACAAAATATGTTTGGGCCTCTGTTGCCAATGGATTGAACCAAGATAAATGAAGGTGCGTGTGTTTGTCACAACGTATGATCAAGATGAACTCAAATGCCATCTCTAGAGTACCCATTTACAACAATTCTTAGTGAAGACAACACAGTTAACAGTCAAACATGGGTAAATGGAAATGTATTAGGCTTTTGAGATGACATGAAAAACATACTTTCCTTGTCGTTTTGAACTTCCTATCTAAAAGGGAGGTACAAGGCAAAAAAGAAGGTCGTGGTAAAAAATTCATGCCATTATTGAATGTCATCAAATTATAACAACCTTGTTTATGATTTGAAGCAGAGGTGCGTAAACGTATTCATACGTCACAATTAGATATGCGCAAAGCCATTCATGCGTCATCTGACCAACCTGCGCAGTTCGGATGCGCACAAACATAACCGGGGAACGTCCTTAAACTGACATGAAATGATTTTAGGACTGCTTTTCATCCAACCTACATTTATTCACACTATGAATTTTAAGTTCATTATAAGTTCAATGTTACAAGACCAGGTACATAACGAAATAAACAACATTTTACAAAGGCTAATAATTAAAGAGCTTCTGATGCATTGCAATGCAGGCCGGTGGTTAGAGTACTCAAGCATATATTAGGCAAGTAAATTAGGACTTACATTGTACTGTAGGTATTGATTCTTTGCATTCCATGTCAAAGTATCTTTCATTTGCATTTTCAACTGAGCCTAATTTGCCTCAAATTGTCTGCAATATCTATTAAAAACAAAGTTGTTGTTTAAATAATGCAGACCAAAGGGAGATTTCCAGGCTATTTTTCTTCGACTTCATGAAGTTTGAGTTCCTTTCCTCCACAGTCCAATTTCAATTCACTGCACTGTGTTCATGATTTTTTTTGTTTGCCGAGCCTTCCTGCATGTCTCTGACATGTGTTACTATAAATCCGCGAGTTGCATGCCTACTGGTGAATAAGGCATGACTGGGTAAATACAATGTGAACTTGACTTGAACTTGGTGCATGGAAAGGTGTGAATGGTGAACCATGAAGACCTCTTTCTGTTCCCTAGCTGCAAAGTCTACATAACTCGGTGTTGTCAGGGACAGCTATTAATAACAGTTTCATACTGTGATGTTGTATGTATGAATTATTGTAATTTAGTAAAAAAACAACATGAAAAACGGAGGTCGTATTCCAAAAACATTTTATAATTAAAGCAAAAAGAACCCAGAATCATGATTGACCTAGCTTTCACTTCTCTGCTATGGTACAAAGTTCATAGTTGCAAAGTCTATAACATGTGTGTGTTACATTCAATGGTTGTCACAAGTTGTCAGGGAAGCAACAAGTTTATGATTGATACAAGTTTGATGAATGTAAAGTTTATGAAATATTACCAACCTGTACACAACATTATTATGAAAAAAGGGAGGTCGTAATCCAGTGAGAAATTATACAAAAATGGTATGAACCCCAGACGTAGCAAAAAGAACCCAGAATCATGAAGACCTCTTTCACTTCTCTGAGCACTACAAAGTGCACATTACATGTATGTATGTAACTGTAGTTCTCTGTGAAATACTTGTTCAATGTTGTATTGCAATTCTGGGAAAAAAAATGAAAAGGGAGGCTGTATTCATGATGTAAACCAGAGAGATTGAGAAATTTCCCAATGTATGTAAATAGCCCCTGACTTAGCAAATGGGACCCAAAAATCATGACACCTCTGTTAGTGAGTGGTCACACCAAGGAGGTATTAATACCACACTTCCAAACACACATTAATGTGATGTGATGGAAATTATCTAGGTCTATATGCCATGCTCAGACATCGCATGCGACTCATGCGAGATTAAAGGGATCTAGTAACTTTGTTGGCATGTGCAAAAAGTGATGAATGGTTGATGCAATGTACAGTGCTGTTATCTCATATGTCCACAGGGTATTGTGTGAAAATTTCAAGTCAAATGGACATTGCATGGCCAAGTAATGAGCGAAAATGCAAAGTGATATTGGGTGATATTCACTAACTTCACTGCATTCACTTTGTACAGGGATGAAAAACTCGCCCGGAGTTTTTCTTATCTGAATACTTTGATCGTACATATCTTTGTAACGAAAGTGAAATTTGAAAAACCGAAACCTGTCCCATGATTTTATTGTTAATACGAATACAACAAGGTATGAGGGAACCGCTAGAATTAAAATTTTATTTTGAGGATTTGGACAATGTTACTAAGAATAAAGGAACGGCAATCCTCATTTAAGAATGAGGAACGGCAAGGAAACCTTGGTAAGAGAGAGATGGGATTGTGGACACGTAGAGCAAATCTGAATACCATACAGAGGCAAGTAAATGACATGTGGTAAACAAACTAACAGTGAACCAATTTGCCATTTGGCTGTACGCATGTATACTAGTTGGACTGAACCATATAAATTTTGTGCGTGTGATTTTGAGCAGCTTTAAATTTTTTTTTTATCCCTCACATATTATTTACTGCAATTTTGCAACAAAAATTGACCAGAATTGGTCATACTTTTTAATTTTGGTTTTGGTTGTTGTTGTCTTGCAGAGAGACAGACCAGCACTGCAGCACTGTATTATAGTGCTTGATAAATTATACAATGGAAACCTTGTATGTGAGCGTGAATGGAGCCAAGGTTACACTTTACACATCCATCCCCTCCTGGCTGGCGAAAGGTTTTGTACTGAACGTTTGCAAATTATTACCTACCCTTTTCACATCTGAGCAAGTTCAAGCTTTGTAACATTTTGTCAGACTGTATACAGTGCACATTGATTATCATAAAAACTAACAAAAGATGTGTTGTGGAAAGGTTCTATTGTGAACTTTGGCATAAAATCCTACCCTTTTCACATCTGAGCAAATCCAAGCTTTATATTGTCCCCATAAGTCAAAGTCCCTGTTCTTTGAACTGTTCTAGAGGTAGTCTAATTATCCGGCGGTACGATTCATATCTTTCCACCTGTCTTAAAACTGGTTGGTTCAGACTTTAGTCTATATTTATACCAATTCTGAAATGGTACGAATCAAGATGAGAAAGGGATTAACCTTTTTCCGTTTAGGCAAGTAAAATCATATCATTTAAAATTGTACTTGCCCCACAGAAAGCTTACTTGCCCGCTTACTTACTAGAAAAGATTTCAACCTAAGAAATTGCATTATTCTCTCATGTTGACCGATAATTTATTTGCCCAATCGGGCAATCAAAATAGGCCATTAATGAAATTTTACTTACACGACATCAATTTTTATTTGCCCCGGGCTATTTCAAAGGCAAGTGCTGTGTCGAGCCCTGGGGTAATACCAGCACTAACTGCACATGCCTGACCCTAAGGCTGAGTCGGTTCGGTCGATCACACCGGTTCCCGACCGTTTCAACCCAAACAGTGCATTTTTGCCGATGCTAAATTGCACGATTGCGTGATTTTACCGGTCTGAGTTTCGACGGCAAAAATTTATCGGGATACCGGTTCCCGACCGGTTACAGTTTATCGTTACCCGGTTCTGAAAATATCCGACATGACTCAGCCTTACCTGACCCACAATTGAAAGCTCATCTTAAAATATTGATCATGAAAACATTCAGAAAGGATGCAACTACTTATAATTGTAAAAAAAGAGTATGTTTATAAATACACATTTAATAAGACATTTCTTAGTATTGTAGAAAAAAATATTATATACAGCTACTTGTTACAACTTACAAGGCCGTTTTTATTTTTAAAAAGAAGCCGTTATTCGTATCATCAGCTGCAGCATTATTTCCAACCATCGTTCAAACTGCCCGATGTTCATTGATCATGACCTGTAGGCAGACTGATCACAAAAAAGCAGCTGATCGCGAAAAAGGCTGAAAAAGTATCAAAAACTTGTCAAAGAAAACAGACAGATATTGGAGCCCATGAAACTGGCGAGATAAATTATCATTTTAACTGCACATCTTGATAATTTACAAAATATACATCAAACATACATGTAGTTAAACTTTTTTTTTTTTTCAAGTCGGCATCAGACCGCCCGTCCGGAACTCGTAAAGTCACAAATGATTGTGATGTACGCATACATGTAGATTCCACAATTCACGTTTTTGCACCAAAAACATGAATTGTGGAATCTATAGTTAGATGTACTAGTAGTACTATAATAGAGGCCCTGAAAACAACAGATTTATCGATCTATAAGTTACTTTGCAAAAAGTTATGAAATCATTGGATTATATTCATACATGTGACGCATATTTCAGTGGGCCAAAACAGTTCATGATCAATCATATTCATTGATTCTCCCTTCCATAAAATGTGAATAACCATCTAATCAAGTCAACATGCAATGTCAATGATGAACTACAACAGTATATCAACAGTAAGTACAGCGCCACACATCACCATGATAATGTACACCGACGTAGTATTATAGCCTCGGTCTCCGAACCCGACGCTACCCGTAATCGGCCCCTCTGTGCTGAACAGGGGGCCCAAAAAGCACCCATAAACCCCACCGCACTTACCCGCTTCCGTGCCCAGCGCTTCGGCGTTGATCCTCGTTGGTATGCCGTACATGCCAAGCTGGTGGTAGGCGGTAGATGAGTCACTTCGTCGTCGGTCTTTCGCTTTGCAATGCCATTGTTTGCAGCTAAAAGGATAAAGGCACACTCGTTGCAAATCCTCCTTTGACTTCGAGGAAACTTATAAATGATTTCTATTCATGCAGGAGCAAAGTACGTTCATTTTGGCTCTTGCGTAGCTCAGTCTTTATACTATAGAATAAGTGCATGATGGACGCACACGGTGATTTCGATTATGAATGAATGGCTTCAATTCTTGCATGTGTTTACGTTTACAATCGTTGATTGTGTCTGTCTCGATCTCGAGCTTGGCTTTTTGTCGTGTAATAAATTCGCGTTGCGAGTCCAATCCTACCGGAACCGAAGATATTGTACGGTAATGTAAATAAAACACGCGGAGGGACACGTCGGGGCAAATAAATTTAATGATGTCGTACAACTGTGTGAGGCTGTGACAACGGGAACAGCTTTTCTGAAACAGGGTGTAAGGGGATGGTCGCATGGTGGTGGTGGTGGTGCATGGTGGTGGTGGTGGTGGTGGTGGTGGTGGTGGTGCGGTGGTGCATGGTGGTGGTTAAAGGGACTTAGTAACATTGTCCAAATCCTCAAAATAAAATTGTAATTCTAGCGGTTCCTTTATACCTTGTTGTATTCGTATTAACAATAAAATCATGGGACAGCTTTCGGTTTTTCAAATTTCCCTTTCATTACAAAGATATGTATGATTGAAGTATTTAGATAAGAAAATCTCCGGGCGAGATTTTCATCCCTGTACAAAGTGAATGCAGTGAGTTGGTGAATATCACCCAATATCACTTTGCATTTTCGCTCATTACTTGGCCATACATTGTCCATTTGACCTGAAATTTTCACACAATACCCTGAGGACATATGAGATAATAGTCTAGACGGATTTCTGAAAAAGAGCTCTCTATAAGGCCCTAGAAGCATTTTGGGGTAAAAGTTGGGAACCAAGCTATTTTACATAATTTTGGGGTGCTGAATCCGATTGACCCGGTTCCCAAGCAAAATTCTGAGTTTTTGACCATCTAATTTGCATATTCAAAATGGCCGCCAAAATTACACTATTTTGACTTCATAAAAACATGTTTCTTTAATAACTCTAAAACTAGGTGAGTATTTCGGGGTAAAAGTTGGGAACCAAGCTATTTTGCATATGCTGAATCCGATTAGTCCGGTTCCCAAGCGGAATTTTGAGGTTTTGACCACCTAATTTGCATAAACAAAATGGCCGCCAAAATTACACTATTTTGACTTAAAAAAAAAAAAATTCTTAAATAACTCTAAAACTAGGTGAGTATTTTGGGGTAAAAGTTGGGAACCAAGCTATTTCACATAATGTTGAGGTGTTGAATCCGATTAGCCCGGTTTCCAAGCAAAGTTCTGAGTTTTGGACCATCTAATTTGCATATACAAAATGTCCCCCAAAATTACACTATTTAGACTTCATAAAAACATGTTTCTTTAATAACTCTAAAACTAGTTGAGTATTTCGGGGTAAAAGTTCGGAACCAAGCTATTTTGCATAATTTGGGTATACTGAATCCGATTAGCCCGGTTCCCAAGCGGAATTTTAAGGTTTTGACCACCTAATTTGCATAAACAAAATGGCCGCCAAATTAACACTCACTGACATACTATAAAGTTTTGTGAATAACTTCGCTACTAGACAAGCTGTTCTAACAAATAAAATGTCCATATCTATGTTATTTCTTGCAAGGAACATGATTAAAACATTTCCAACGTTTTTAATGGTATACGATATAGGGAAATATGCAAATTAGTGGCCGCCATTTTAGATAAAATTAGATACAATTTAAAAAGAGATATATTTCCTGTAACGTATTATAGCAGGAAAACCAAGCTGCACCGCAGCAGTGTATTCTTTTAGAAAAGTTGGGAACCGGTCTTATTTAAATAATGTGAGTATGCTGAATCCGATTAGCTTGGTTTCCAAGCGGGACTTTGAGGTTTTGACCACCTAATTTGCATAAACAAAATGGCCGACAAATTAACACTCGCTGACATACTATAATCTAGTTTTGTGAATAACTTCGTTACTAAACAAGCTATTCTAACACATGAAATGTCCATAGCTATGTTATCTTGCAAGGAACATGATTAAAACATTTTCAACGTATTTAATGGTATACAATACTGTAAAATATGCAAATTAGTGGCTGCCATTTTAGATAAAATTTAGATAAAAAGAGATATATTTTTGCAACGTATTATAGCTAGTAAACCAAGTGGACCAAGCTCTATTCTGCAAACTCATGGAACTGAAGTGGTCTGTCAAAGAATACAAGAAGAAACTGATCCCTCGCCTTGGTGGACGTCATACATCAATGCACTTCCTTAAGACTATTGGAGATTACATGGCCGGATATGGTTTAGCTGAAGTGTGGCCTGCTAGGAGAGGGTACTGTGCAGCTAGTCTTGTCAGGAAAGGCCTTTCAAACATTGCAAGCTCTCTGGCAGATATTGCTGCCAGAATTGCTCTCTTTTGCAGCAGAATCAGACAGCTCATACCATGACCAGCTGTCTGCCAACCCTGAAAGGATCGCGGAACTGATAGTTTGTCTGAAACAAGAGCGGTTTCACAAACTGTTTACTGACTTCACTATAGGAGTAAAGCTGATGATGTGAACTTTGTCTTCTGGTGGAGCTACATTGAAATGGTATCGGTACTACTCCAATTCACACGAGCACAGTGTGAAGGCATCTGGGAACTCCATCTGCATTCCTTCACATTGATGTTGCCCTACTTCATGCGGTATGACCCCCTAAATTATGCCAGATGGGGTCATGTGTACGTAGCTGAGATGCAGCAGCTTCCACAACCAGTGTTGTCAGAGTTTTAAGAAGGCAACTTTGTTGTCAAATGTACCCTCCAAAAGTTCAACCAAGTTGACCCAGACCAAGCAATGGAGTGGATAAACGGTACTGGAAAGAAAGCAGGTGGAATAATTGGCATCACAAATATACATCATCAGCACTGTGTAGATAGGCTCTCTCCTTCAATCTGAAGTCAACCATAGCGGCTGAAACGTATGACATATACAAAGTTACATCCTGGCAGTAATCGACAACCACTAACTTGACTCAACTCATAGCCACGCACGAAGAAGCTGACATTAGGATGGTGTTACATGCTGTGCACTACCAAGATGATTCAGTTGTTGTTGCATCAAGGGACACTGATGTTCTTGTACTTCTGGTGTCTTCTTCCCACATGTAAAGTGCAAACACCTATGGATGATGTCTGGGACAGCAACGAGGAGGAAATACATACCAATCAAAGCCGTTTTCAGCAACTTACCACAAGATTCAGCAGCAAATATGTTATCATTTCATGCCCTAACTGGATGTGATACCACCTCCTTCTTCAGACTCTGTTGATGCAGCAAGACATGTACTGTTCTCCAAAACTTGGAAGCCAGAATCAATGTCTCCAACGAGTGATGCACTTGGCTTACATCTTATGAGGATACACTATCAAACAATGGTTTGGAGAAATGCTCACTGTGCCATACCCGAACTTCCTGCGACAGCAGACATGTGATCGAGCTATACTGATTCAGGACTACACCCAGTTCTGATGTCATTGAGCCCCATCCCAAAATGTTGCTTGGAAATGATATCTTGTGCATGCAAGAAACAGTGTAGGATGCAACGTTGCAAATGCAACAAGGCCGGATTACGTTGCACAACAATGTGTGCATGTCATCAACAGACTGATAGTCAAACTCCTTGTATCACAATTTGTGGTGAAGTGATTAATACTGTAACATTTCCTATCATTAATTGAGGAGAATGATTATGAAATGACGTCTCTCTCTATACGTGAATTTAACTGCGTGATTGCAATACTTAAGGAAAATTGAACTTGAAACTCGCTACTTCACAACATTCGCCTGTTGACTTTTTAGAATTGATTGCCTATTGGTATATTCATTCTTATAAGAAATCATCTGGGTAACTGATTTATTACAACAACAAAAGTTATTAAGGAAAACCGGTTCACTATATACATGTAGAAGAACTGTTGGTTATCATGGCGATAGGCAAACTACCACCCAACATGTTCTGACCATCAAATCTCAGCAAAGTTAATCAACTTGTCATAAAATATTGCCTTTTGATAATGATCTGTATGTTTGTTTATTTCCGAAATCACAACAATAAATACAGCAATGAAGTGCAACGGGGGATGACCCAATTCAGCAGAATTGAAAAAACAAAACCGCTGTTCTTCCTTGGGGTCCCACAATTAGATATAGTATATACAATTAAACGTCTATATACAATGATTGCAACATAGAGAAATTATAATTTCATAAATTATTCCATATTATGTACACTAAATTAAAATTGGTGACAAATATTATATAAACACTTCCAATTGAGAACAAATAATTCCAACGCCATTTGAACAATTCCATAAGAGTTAAGGAAAGAGAGAGAAAAGAGTAAAACAGGGAACTGCAAATATTTACAATTTTATGGAATATATTCATCTAAAAATGTTTGAAATGATCTCAAGCTCGTAGCATTACGAATTGCAATTGGTAATTGGTTATACACTGAAATTCCTCTGTAGAAGAACGTTCTTTTACAACAGTTTGACCTAGGCTTAGGCAAATTCATAACTTGACTCGAACGTAATTCATAATTGGTACTTCTCAATGAAATATTATCGAGCATATAATTAGGAGTTAAATTTTGTAACACTTTATACATCATTATGTACAAGTGTTTCTTATAACGTTTGTCGAGAAAATCCCATACCAGAGTATCATGAACATGTTGTGTAGATATATGAGAATACGGATTAATTCTCATTATGATTCGACCCGCTCTATTTTGTAATTTTTGCAATAACAAAAGAGAAGATTTTGAAGCAGATTGCCAAACCAAGTCTCCATAATCAAAATGAGGAAGTATAACCGATTTATAAATGATATTCAGGTTAGATTCATTTATAGTATAACGTAATCTACCAAGAAAGCTTACAAGTCTACCAATTTTCTGACACATATTTTCAATATGCATATCCCACTTCAACTCTCTATCGATGTGAATTCCAAGATATTTTGTGCTTTTAACTTGTTCAATGCATTTATCTCTAATTTTTATATCAATTTCATTACACTTTGATAACATATATCTTGTTCCAAAAAGCATACAAACAGTTTTAGTGTAATTTATAAACAAATTATTTGTACGCATCCAATCATCTAACTTTAGCATTTCACTATTAAGAACAGACTGAACCTCTTTAGCATCTCCATGGGAGAAATATATAACAGTATCGTCAGCATATAGGTGAACTGAAGATCGCTTGAATATATCAGGTAGATCATTAATGAATATGGTAAACAATAAAGGACCTAAAATTGAGCCCTGTGGCACACCATGAGATAAACTTCTTTCATTAGAGGTAGCATTATTTACTACAGTTACTATTCTTCTCTCAGATAAGTAACTCTCGAACCAATTTAAGGCTGTGCCTGTTACACCAATACTCGATAATTTCTTCAGGAGCAATGCGTGATCAACCATATCAAAAGCTTTACGTAAATCTACAAAAATTGTTCCCGTATACACACCGTTGTCCATTGCCATTAACCATTCATCGGTTACTTTAACCAAAGCAGTTACAGTAGAATGCTTTGCTCGAAATCCAGACTGCACAGGTACAAGAATATTATATGTCTGAAGGTGATGTAACAATTGTAATTGTGTGACTGCCTCACTGCGCGCGACCCGCTCAGTGAGGAGTTTCGGTCGAAATCACAAAAAACAAACACGAAAACTCCAAAAGAAATGTATTCGCTATCCAGGATTGTAGTTAAAGACGATTTATTAACTTTCCCAACGATGATAGAGATAAAATACTGAAAAGAAACAAAACAAACAAACATCGAATAACTAATCTAGAAATACACACGATATGCGAATTACACGACGACAGTGCTTAATTAAATTATGAACTAAAGTACAAGTGCTAAACACCAAATACAGGTAAGAGACATTGTGCATATAACGCGACCAACATAACATCAACACCAAATGTATGTTTCATGAATAAACGATTCCATAATGCCATATTTATAAGCAAGTATTCTTATACTATACAAACTAAACACATTTACTTTAATACATGAATATATATCGAGTTCATATTCTACCACAAATGAGGAATACCTTTCTAACTAATTGAATCATAAACAGATTATTATCAATTCCTAATCACTAAATCATGACAAGTGCTGAATATTGTTAAATCAAAAGAAGAACTAACCTAAAATAATGCATTTCAGCGAGAAGTTATTAACTCAATCGACTCAAAGCTAAATCAAATACACAACCATCAAAGTCATTCAAAATGTAACCAGCAAGCTAACATTAAACTTTGAAGTAATATGAAACTTATGAGAATATGCATGGTATATTAATATAATATTAAACAGTCTTAACTGATAGTGAACTTACCAATTGGAGGCTATGAACCATTACAGCTGAATTTGGAACAACATCAACAAAGCTCAATCCTACGAATATCAGGACATCAAACTTCACATGTCCTGTCACGACGAAATCTATAACGAACTATGCCAGCTTGGCTTTCTATCTTTCTCACACCTAATGATACCAGCAAAACTTAAGATAAACAAAGATGCAGGGGAGACTTACTGGGGGCATTGTCTTGACCCTAGCTTGGTCAAGTTTACAAACAAAGTTAATCTCTGTGCTGCACAGTAGCACAATGGAGGTGGGGGATACATGGTGAATGTACTTAACTATATGTGCTACACTGCATATAAACTGCACTGTATTAAAGGTATATACACATCATATTACAAGCGTTCTATTGTATTATGCTTACACCAGAGTTATATTACTAACAAATATATATTATAATGTATAAAATTATCGAAGTATTTCACTGCACACTGCTGCAGTGACATGGCTCCTTTAATTGTTACAACAATTATTACTAATTCAAAACTAACCGTCACAAGGCAAACATGACTATACTACCAAATAAAACCACCTGCGAAACAAACAAACAAACATGACTATACTACCAAATATCTCTACGATTAAACCTGAATCTAAGAACTAAACAGGGAACTCAATATACTTACCTTGATATTATAAAAACAATTCTATATCATCTCAATAGATAAAGATCAAGATTAAAAATCATAAGAGAAAAAGGAAGGAGTAAGGAAAGGTAGAGTATGAAAGAAATGAAAATAGAAAGAAATATTTTGATTCGACTACACAAAGATGTCTTATCAGAAATACAGTTCCATCGTCAAGAATCATGCGATATCCTATAAAAGGCTCCTTGAGGGGGAATCCCTTTGTCTTCCGAATCGCATTACGAATCATATTTCAGTCGCTTTCGCCGTTTTCGCCGGTGATACAGGAAGGAATCAGCCATGACGATGTCGCCGAACTCATTTCTCGTGCCTACAAATGCACAGTTCTCCGCCTGTCGTAATTTGAGTCGATCTCTTTCTGTTCTTGCTGCTGCCTGGTCGCTTTCAATTTCATCATTCACATCGAGGCTCTTGAGAATGTTGACTTCTTGAAGAAAGTTTTCTTTCGGAAGGCAGCGCAGATTTCCAGTCCTGGCTGCTCGCGAATCTGTTTGCTCTCTTGAGTAGATGCCGCACCCGTTATTCACATCCAGGTTGTTTTCTTCTCCATCAATCTGCACCGATTGGTCGGGAGGTTGCAATCGCGCTTTGTCGCAAAGGATTGTAGGTCCTGTGAGCAAGTCGCTGCTCTTCAACATCTCCTTCGCTATCGAACCATGCAGAGCATCATCCATACGATTGAATGATATGTCGACATGCAATCGTGGCGACTGATCGATCTCGTCCGAACCCAGGTGTGCACGATTTTCTTCTTTTACACAGAGATTTCGAGCATCGATGGACAGCTGGTCGAGTTCATCTGTTTCTAGGCTGGACTGCTTAGCGCAGATCTTGTGGCAGCTTCCGACATCGCCGTCTGCGCTTTCGACTTTACAGACGCGCCCGACGATTCCCCAACCTAGAATTGACTTTTGTGCGTAGGGCTCGTTCTCTCCGCCTGACACTATCTCTCGTGGTCGAATGGCTCCTGGGCTGTCGTTCCCAATCAAAATCGATACATCTACCTTAGGACTGTAAGGCATCATATCATCCGCTACTTTTATCAAGTGAGGCCATTGCCTAGCGACATTCGATTTTGGTATCTGTGACCTGGTCGTAGGTATTTCCTTTCTCGTGAATGTGGCTGGTAGACGAACTTCATTTTCCTTCTTGAAGTCCAGCACATGCAGTCCGATTATTTTCTCGCACTCCACCATCGATGTTGTGTGCATGGTGGTAAGTTGAAGGTCACTCTTCTGTCCTTTCACGCCTAGCTTCTTGCACAGTTTTTCCGAAACGAAGCTGACGTTCGACTGGTCATCGAGTACGGCATATTCTAAAAACTCTTTCGATGGGTCGTTATTATGCCTCACCCACACGGGAACGATCATAGAATGGTCCTTGCCATCTTGGCCGGGAAGATGACAAACGGAAGTACACTTTGACGTTGCTTCTGTCGGCTTGTTCCACGAGTGAAAGCAGGATAGGTGCTTTTCATTGCAGATTGTGCAAGGGCGCTTATCCGTGCACTGCCTACTGCGATGAATATCAGTTAGTCCACATCCAAAACAAAGCCTTTTCGAGAAGAAGAACGACCGCCTCTCTTCCAACGAGATCTCCATGAAGTTCGAACAGGTTTCAATCAGATGATCTCCTTTACAGAACGGGCAGCCATCGAAGGGCCCATGAGAAGACGCATTCTCCTGACTTAACGACTCCTCTGACGGACTTGGTTTTGCATCTGTGGTGAATGTTCTTGCACGATTCTCTGACCGATTTCTGGGTGGTTGCTCGGTTCTGTTGATGTTGATAAGCTCAGGGATGTTGGCTCTGTACGCTGCCCTAGATACAAAATCAACAAAGGTAGCGAAAGAAGGATACTCATCCTCACCATTCTTCTCTCTGTGCTTGCCGATCTCGTCCCGCCACCGACTTTCTAGGTGGACGGGCAGCTTCTCCACCAGCTTTGCGTTTTCTTGCGCGAAGTCGAGGATGGCCAGGCTTTTTACAGATTTCTTTGCCGCGACGACCTTGGCTAGGAAATCTGCGAAATCTTGCAGGCCATTTGAGTCGCGATTCCCGATCCTACTCCACGAAGACAGCTTCTGTGTGAAGGCGGTGCTGATGACGCTCGAGTTGCCATATCTTTTATGCAGGTGATCACGAGCTTTGATGTATGCATCATCGGTTCCGATTAGCATGTAGTGCTGTACCACTTCGCTTGGTTTACCCGTCACATGACTGTTGAGCAGACTAAGCTTGATCGCATCATCCAGAGGCTTGCTGTCGATCATGCTTCTGAATGAGTTTCTCCACAGTGGGTAGCTTAGTGGATCCCCAGCGAAAATGGGGACATCCACCTTTGGAAGCTGCGACGATAACGCAATTTGTGTGTTGGCTTTCCCCTGCTCTGCCACCGTCTGTGCGAGCTGGAGAACACATCTCTCCATGGACTGTGCTATCCTTTCGAAGCCACTCGACGAAAGTCCTTCTTGAGGAGATTTTCCCTTCTCCAATGTAGGGGGTGGTGTCGAATCCTTACTCTGAGCAGCTAGGAATTGGCCGATGTCTCTGTCTTTATCTTCTCCATCGACGTGGTCTAGTACACAACCTTCCATTGGTTGCTCGTTTAAGAACTCGTCAATAACGGATTGTTTTGCGCGATTTTCCGCAAGTTGGCGTTTGCGGTCAAGCGCAGATAGCATTGATTTCAATTTAAGTTCCTCTTCGTCGAACGCTATCGATACTTCCAGTGCTGCTTCTTCTTTTCGAAGCTCTAGCTTTTCACTGCTGGCTAACGAACTGGCGGCTTTACTCAATCCGCTTCGATGACTCCAGCTGCTAACTTCACTTTTCACGTCATCGTCGGGCTTTGGTGTTGACATTTCGAATCGATATCCAAATCCAGTGTACGATGTTGGCTCTAGCGGTCGTTTGTATTTTATTGTGACTGCCTCACTGCGCGCGACCCGCTCAGTGAGGAGTTTCGGTCGAAATCACAAAAAACAAACACGAAAACTCCAAAAGAAATGTATTCGCTATCCAGGATTGTAGTTAAAGACGATTTATTAACTTTCCCAACGATGATAGAGATAAAATACTGAAAAGAAACAAAACAAACAAACATCGAATAACTAATCTAGAAATACACACGATATGCGAATTACACGACGACAGTGCTTAATTAAATTATGAACTAAAGTACAAGTGCTAAACACCAAATACAGGTAAGAGACATTGTGCATATAACGCGACCAACATAACATCAACACCAAATGTATGTTTCATGAATAAACGATTCCATAATGCCATATTTATAAGCAAGTATTCTTATACTATACAAACTAAACACATTTACTTTAATACATGAATATATATCGAGTTCATATTCTACCACAAATGAGGAATACCTTTCTAACTAATTGAATCATAAACAGATTATTATCAATTCCTAATCACTAAATCATGACAAGTGCTGAATATTGTTAAATCAAAAGAAGAACTAACCTAAAATAATGCATTTCAGCGAGAAGTTATTAACTCAATCGACTCAAAGCTAAATCAAATACACAACCATCAAAGTCATTCAAAATGTAACCAGCAAGCTAACATTAAACTTTGAAGTAATATGAAACTTATGAGAATATGCATGGTATATTAATATAATATTAAACAGTCTTAACTGATAGTGAACTTACCAATTGGAGGCTATGAACCATTACAGCTGAATTTGGAACAACATCAACAAAGCTCAATCCTACGAATATCAGGACATCAAACTTCACATGTCCTGTCACGACGAAATCTATAACGAACTATGCCAGCTTGGCTTTCTATCTTTCTCACACCTAATGATACCAGCAAAACTTAAGATAAACAAAGATGCAGGGGAGACTTACTGGGGGCATTGTCTTGACCCTAGCTTGGTCAAGTTTACAAACAAAGTTAATCTCTGTGCTGCACAGTAGCACAATGGAGGTGGGGGATACATGGTGAATGTACTTAACTATATGTGCTACACTGCATATAAACTGCACTGTATTAAAGGTATATACACATCATATTACAAGCGTTCTATTGTATTATGCTTACACCAGAGTTATATTACTAACAAATATATATTATAATGTATAAAATTATCGAAGTATTTCACTGCACACTGCTGCAGTGACAAATTGTATAACTCGTTCGAGAACTTTTGTAATGCATGGCAATAACGAAATTGGTCTGTAGTTATCCGGATTCGATTTGTCACCCTTTTTATGAATTGGTATCACCTTTGCAATTTTCCATGCTCTAGGTACTTTGCCATGCACGATTGATTTATTTATCAAATGCGTTATAGATTTCAGCAAAATATCAGCACAAGTTTTGAGAATGAGTATAATTGTATGTAAACTAACAAGGTTATCACTATTTGTTCTATATATATGCGACATGATCTAAAATCCTAGAATTAAGATATGATTTTTGTTGTTCAGTATAGTTCGCCTGATACCGTAGAAGAATACGGAATAGTCTGAACCTAATTTAAACATTTGTTTGAGATATATATATATATATTCAAATTATGCAAACTAGATGAGTGATTTGATGTGCACTATATAATATCATGTTACCATATATCTGGGTAACTGATTTATTGCAGAAAAGTTATCAAGGAAAAACAGGTTAATTGAGAGGTTTTGTACTTGATGAATTGTCAAGATCTCCAAAACATCTGCATGGGTTCCTTAACCAAAAATTGTCACAAGTTAAACACTATCGAATATAACTTTTGTAACTCAAAACAAATCATCCACATGTTCGTGACTCTTCTTTTAAACAGTTATTTAAGGGGAAACAAATGCAATATTATAACTTAGGCATACTTTTTCTGTATGGAAATTATGTTCATCTGACTAAACAATTAGTATTGTTGGTTTTCGGCAAACTACTTACCCGTACCGTCCAACATTTGACCATCAGAACTTAGCTAAGTAAATTACCATTATTTGTTCTTATAAGTGCGATATGATCTTAAATCCCCAAATCATGATTATGCATGTTTTTGTTTTTGTATATATATAAAGCAATAGATAAACACTGACTGCATTGACTGTTACAAAATATAGTATGTCACTTGTGAACTAGAATATCCACTCTTTTATTTTATTTCTCTGTAATGGCGGCCACTAATTTACATATTACCAAATAAGGTATAGCCTAAAACCATCAAATATGTCTTACTCATATTCAGTGGCATTCAAAATATGGGTATACATAGACTTTGAAAGTGAATGATTTGCTCACATACTTTGAGAGTTATTAAAGAAACATGTTTTTATGAAGTCAAATTAGTGTAATTTTGGCGGAAATTTTGTTTATGCAAATTAGATGGTCAAAAACTCAGAACTTTGCTTGGGAACCGGGCTAATCGGATTCAGCATCCCAACATTATGTGAAATAGCTTGGTTCCCAACTTTTACCCCGAAATACTCACCTAGTTTTAAAGTTATTAAAGAAACATGTTTTTATGAAGTCTAAATAGTGTAATTTTGGCGGCCATTTTGTATATGCAAATTAGATGGTCAAAAATTCAGAACTTTGCTTGGAAACCGGGCTAATCGGATTCAGCACCTCAACATTATGTGAAATAGCTTGGTTCCCAACTTTTACTCCGAAATACTCACCTGAAATACTCACCTAGTTTTAGAGTTATTAAAGAATCATGTTTTTATGAAGTAAAAATAGTGTAATTTTGGCGGCCATTTTGGTTATGCAAATGAAGTGGTCAAAACCTCCGAATTCCGCTTGGGAACCGGGCTAATCGGATTCAGCACCTCAACATTATGTGAAATAGCTTGGTTCCCAACTTTTACTCCGAAATACTCACCTGAAATACTCACCTAGTTTTAGAGTTATTAAAGAATCATGTTTTTATGAAGTCAAAATAGTGTAATTTTGGCGGCCATTTTGGTTATGCAAATTAAGTGGTCAAAACCTCCAATTCCGCTTGGGAACCGGACTAATCGGATTCAGCATACCCAAATTATGCAAAAATAGCTTGGTTCCCAACTTTTACCCCGAAATACTCACCTAGTTTTCGAGTTATTAAAGAAACATGTTTTTATGAAGTCAAAATAGTGTAATTTTGGCGGCCATTTTGAATATGCAAATTAGGTGGTCAAAACCTCAAAATTCCGCTTGGGAACCGGACTAACCGGATTCAGCATACCCAAATTATGCAAAATAGCTTGGTTTCCAACTTTTACCCCGAAATACTCACCTAGTTTTAGAGTTATCAAAGAAACATGTTTTTATGAAGTCAAAATAGTGCAATTTTGGCGGCCATTTTGAATATGCAAATTAGATGGTCAAAAAATCAGAATTTTGCTTGGGAACCGGGTCAATCGGATTCAGCACCCCAAAATTATGTAAAATAGCTTGGTTCCCAACTTTTACCCCAAAATGCTCCTAACATGCACATTTTCCAGAAATCCGACTAGACTATAACAACAGTATACATTGCATCAACCATTCATCAGTTTTTGCACATCTCAACAAAGTTACTAGATCCCTTTAAAGGGTTGATGCGCGGTGGCGGTGGTGCATGCAGGGAAATGGGACACTCCCATTTCCCTGGTGCATATGGTGGTGGTGGTGGTGGTGGTGGTGGTGGTGGTGGTGGTGGTGGGGGGCTGCACACATTGGTGGTGGTGGTGGGGAGATGCACGGTTGGGTAGTGGTCCCAGGACGAAATTCCAGTTAAAATTCTAACCCATTAAAGCCAATTGGTACCCATTGAAATTCTATGTACCCATTAAAGCCAATACGTACCCATTGAAATTCTAGGTACCCATTAAAGCCAATTGGTACCCATTGAAATTCTAATTGGTACCCATTGAAACTGAATTCAATTGGTACCCATTGGCATTGGTTTCAATGGGTACCCATTGATTTCAATTGGTAATTGTTTCATTTTCCATTATACTACGATTACCATTATTGACTTCAATTGGTAATATAGTCAATGGGAATTTCACCCTGGGGTGGTGGTGGTGGTTGTGGGGTGGTGCATGGTAGTGGTGCAAGGTGTGTGGTGGACTGGTGGTGATAGGTGGCTGAGGTGTATGGTTGCGGGGGACCGTGTGTGTGTGGGGTTGGGGTTGGGGTGGGGGTGGGGGTTGTCAACTCCCCAGTATGAAATCAACATCATATATATATATACCGTTATTCTTGTTAATATACGTATTGTATTGTTGCCTTGTCTTTTCTCGTGTTTTTTTTCTTTTGTCTTGTGTCTGTCCTTCTTTCCTCCTGTTTCTTCTGGCTGCCTAGCCTTTGTTCTCTTGTTTATGCCTCTAGTCCTTTCGTGATGTTTTGTCTGTTACCCAGTTGTTACCTATAAGGTTCTTGATAATGTTTATTTTTTAATTAGGTGCTCTCGATTCAAGCTGTGCTTTTAGAGATGTTCACCTCCAATTATATTGTTGCAAATTTTGTTAATGTATGTTATTGAAAATATTTGGAAATAAATGTTATATTGAACTTGAACTTATGGTGTAGGCCTAGAAAAAACAGGTACCGGTAAGGCAATAAAGGCATACTAACCATAAAGGTAGGAACCATGAACTGAAAAAGGAGACATTTAAAAAAAAAATGAAAACAAAGAATCCCATACGGTGTGCCCCCCCCCCCCCCGACCGTCAATCATGCATGGCGTGGCTGCACTATCTTTGTGCCTTTTTCCAAAAAAGCTTATCCCCCTGGCGCCCCCATCGAGAAAAAAATAACAGTTACGCCAGTGCCGCAGTAGGTGTTCAGGTGCAATGCTTTTAATTGCTGATTGATCAGTTGTATATCGTGAACTACAATCATCGATGTATTTATTTATAAGAATATTCATGTTCAATGATTCTTACCTAGTAGTTAGGTGGAATGTGGATGCAATTGCTGATTGACAAATTTACCTGACGTAATCGTCATTAATTTATTATTTAAAAAAAATAAAAATAAATACATAATATGTTCTATGGTCCTTGTGCTAAGTGTTCAGGTGCAATGAGTGTCATGAGCAGTTACAGGTTATATGCGTCTTTGCTTTAAAATAGCCGTCTTTGATTGAAATAGGGAGCTTGTATTTTAGACAAGTAAATTGATGATCTAGACAAGAGACTCGTTATAATCTCGATGTGGCATTTGACCAAGATTGATCGTCTTTCTATCTGCATTATTTTATGTGCGTTGTATTTCTGTGCGTGCGTTACATATCGATGGTTTGGATTGGTTTGGATCAAGAGCGCCATCTACGGTTAAAGTAAAACATTGTAAAACGGTACTTTGCGATGTTACCACTTCCGTAATATGCAAAGTCAGTTGAACTCGTACTGTTTCACACAACATGTCAGCCGCCAGTGAGCAGTATTGGCAGAGAACAGCGCTTTAAACATGTATTGTGTTCATTATCAGTGAGACTAGAAGTGACAGGAGTTATGCTGATATCAGTGCCAGTAACTAAGAGAAAATACTAGCATCGGGCTTCCCTACGCTAAAGATATTGTTGCAGTTATTAAGAAAAGGGCACACTTGGGCCTATTAGAACCCCATAATAGTTTGGACTCATAAGGTTCAGATTATACACTCTCCCACTTGGCCACGTTGACACTTCGATATATTGTAGTGACGCACTTATTTCCCATGATAATACAAACATTTTGTTTTGTTTGGAATACATTATCATGCATGTACGTGTATGTGTGCTCTAGCTTGCTGCAGCAATTCCTAAACTAAGTTTTCCTCTTCCTCGCTGTTGAATTATGTTTGAAGATTCTGGAGAGAGGGAGCACTGTGAGACCCCCTCCCCCACCCCCCCCCCCCCTGAGCGAATTTGGAGAGAGGGATCACTATGTAACCCCCCCCCCCCCCCTTCCCATTGGGCCTAGGAACTCCAGAAAAGCTTGGCTCTGTATATAATCAGACTATACACTCTCCCACCTGGCTACGTTGACATTTCGATCTAGAGGAGTAACACTCTGAATTCCTATCATAATAAAACAAAACCGTTGTTTTGTTTCAAAATATTCATACTCTATGTGCTCTTGCAATTCCTAAGCTCAGTTTTCCTCTACCACGCAGTTGAATTATGTTTGAAGCGCTTTATAAATCAGAACTTAACTATCCCTTTAAGGTATAATGTTCCATTCGTAAAGAATTTGGAGAGAGGGAGCACTGTGTAACCCCCCCCCCCCCCCCCCCCCCCACCACTCCCCCTTGGGCCTAGGAACCCCAGAATAGCTTGGCTCTGTAAGAATCAGACTAGACGCTCTCCCACCTGGCTACGTTGACATTTCGATCTATTTGGACTGACGCACTGAATTCCCATGAAAAAGAAAAGTTTTGTTTCAACATGTATGTGCTGTTGCAATAAGCTCAGTTTTCCTCTATACTACCTCTATACCTTGCAAATTAGTTATTTTTGAAGCGCTATCTAAACCTTATACATGTTTATAACCCCACCCTAAGCCGGCCACCCCTCCCCTGCGTCTGGGAACACCATAATAGATCGGGATTTATATATAAGCAGATAATTATAATACTCTATCCTATATTTAAAGATCATAAATCGCGGGGATGCTGCACATGCAGCGGGTCGCCATTTTAAACTAGTCTATAGTTTGTTCGCAACACTGAGTTAGTGTGTACTGTGTATTCCGCACTGCCTCTGTGCACAAGGCGTTCGCAATATGACACCGTGCGTCTGATTTACGACTCCGAACTACCTTTAAAGGGATCTAGTAACTTTGTTGACATGTGCGAAAAGTGATGAGTGGTTGATACAATGTATAATGTTGTTATCTGATATGTCCACTGGGTGTTGTGTGAAAGTTTCAAGTTAAATGGACGTTATATGGCCGAGTAATGAGCAAAAAAGCAAACTGATATTCACTAACTCATTGCACTCACTTTGTACACGGTTTTGAGGATCCAGTGGATTATTCAACATCTGAGCACTTCAATCGTAAATATCTTTTTAACGAAAGGGAAATTTGAAAAACCGAAACCTGTCCCATGATTTTATTGGTAATACGAATACAACAAGGACCCGCTAGAATTCCAGTTGGATTTTGAGGATTTGGATAATGTTATAAGTCCCTTTAACAAAGCTAAAACAAGTAAGTGTATTATGTGGAAATAAAATGTTTGAAGTACCTTTAACACATTGACATTTCGATCTGTAGGAGTGACGCACTTGATTCCCAAGGTACTAAAAGGGTCCTAAAGTATACAGTGGCGTAGCCATCAGGGTAATAGTCAGCCCCCAGACTGGGTATATGGGGGAGGGGAGGGGGGGGGGGGGGAACTTTACGGCTGATTGGGACAAAGATTCTCATTTCTTTTCTCCCTTATCATCTGCTTATCAACTTATCATAATTGATTTGTCGGGTAAGTTATGTTTTCATTTATTTATTCATCCATTGATTGTTTTTATTAACTTATTTATTTGTTCATTCTTATAATTATATATTTATGCTTATGTTATCTTGATTTTTTTTCTTTCTTGGGGGTGAGTCAACGCTCTAGCGAACTTCGACCAACAAGGCCCGGGAGGACCAACATTATATTTAATCATTGTTGAAAAGCGGGTAAAGTGTCTCCGAGGGGGAAACCCCCCAACATATTTTGTGTGTGGTTTGCAAAAGTATCGTTAAAACACATTTTCCCAATCGAATATTGCGATTTTTTTTTTTTTATTCCCCGAGGATTTTTCAAACGTTTAATTTATGTAAAAAGTATATATATATAAATAATACGCTTTTTATAGGGACTCGAAACCAAGATACCAATATCGTTGTGTTTGTTGACATTTTGAATACTAAAATTACGTACAATATTATATTCTGAGGATGGCAACAAAATAGTGGGTGTGTGAAGTAGGGAAATCCCTCCAAGACTTTTTCTTGATCTTTTTGGCAGATGTCTTGTAAAAACATATGTTCCCAATCTACTAATATTTTGGTTTATATACATGACTCTTTTCAACATCACATTGCCTGTCATTCACATTACAGGAGGCAGACAAATATTAAACATGAAAGCATTTACGAAATTTGTTTGATAGTTGCATTTACTTTATTCTTTTTTCACCCTCTCATAATTACAGTCACACTTGGGTCAGACGGACTTTGAAAAATTCACCCACGTTCCGATGCATTACCTTACGCATAATGAAAATAGCACGATTACAGGTGTACCTGTAAAGTGTCAGATAATGCCCAAAATGACATTTGAGACTTCAATCCTATACCAAAATCATTGTAAGATATGTCCAAATGATGTGTGAAAGTTTCATTGAAAAAGAAACACTGCTTTCCTGGTTAAAAAAGCGAAAATTTGCGTCAGCTTTTCCAACGAATTACTGTATAACGTGTATGAGGTTTATGACCGTTCATTACCACTCTTGAGCTGAATGATTATCAATGATAGATATCGTCAAACTAAAGGGGCGTTTAAAAAAATCTAACCCTATTTTATTCTTCTCTTACCATAAGCCAAAACAACACGGTAGAAGAGAAATGTGGAAGCTCAAATTAATTTTTGTGGAGTTAGAACTTTTTTGACAAGTGCAAAAAGTGATGCGTGGTTAATACAATGTGTATTGGTGTGATATGATATGTCCAGAAAATAATGTGTGAACATTCAAGTTAATTGGATGCTATTTGGCCGAGAAAATTAGCGAAAATGCAGTGATATTCACTAACTCATTGCATTTACTTTGTACACTTTGTAGATAATTTAACATTCGAACACTTCGATCGTAAATATCTTTTGAACGAAATGGGTAATTTGAAAAACCGAAACTTGTCCCATGCTTTTTTTGTTAATACAAGTACAACAAGGTATGAGGGAACCGCTAGAATTCCAATTGGATTTTGAGGATTTGGGCAATGTTACCAAGTCCCTTTAAATGAAAGTTCCATTTTGAAACACATAGTATTCTTGTCGGGTGAGGGTGAGAATGTCGTTTTGACTAAACTGAGTTACGCACAGGTTGAAGCCTGCGAAATAATCGGATACATATGATTATTACGCCTAATTTTGCGAATATATATATCAAATATAAAAGAGAGCTTCATTATGCTTCTATATAAAAAGTGACTTAGCGACCTTCTCTTTCTCAACCGATGTTCTATAATATGATGATCAGAATATATTTCCAGACAATATAGAGTAAGACATTATTTTGTGATTAAAAACGCCATTGCAGAAACTGACTATGCTGACTAAACTGTGATAATACAGTTTGTTTGTGATTCAGCCCTCTTAATCCCCAATTTGGAGATTTTTTGACAAATGGCAAAATACGAGGTCTCTTTAATATCAAGGTTAAAGGGAAATTCGTGACGACTGTCTGATAGGCCAGTATGTGAGGTTGAGTAAGGGTATACCGACGGGATGAGTGGGGGGAAGGGGGGGGGGGGGGGGGTACGTGCATCTCCACACTAATTGCAGTAAACACAAATTAAAGGGTGGTGTGGGGGGAAATATGTAGTGTTAACAAAAATAAACGACGATACGGGCACAATATTTCGACAAAATACTAAAAAAATAAGGTTAAATGTGTAGTTTGAAAAGGATTTACATAGAGTGTGTCCAACATTACTGACGTGCCCCCTCCCGCCATTCCCCAAAGTAAGGTTACGCTACGCCACTGCTGATAGCAATTGACAAGTCTAGATAGTCAACCAAGTCTTGGGGGGGGGGGGGGGGGGTGGGGGTCCAACAGAGGGAGAAACCTGTGTCACGGACCAAGCAAAACATCAATCATATTACTGTATTTTAGTATTTGCATGTTATACGGGCGTGGACATGGTGAACCTGGGTGAACGTTCCACTGGGTCGGCCAGGAGGGAGGGAGGGGCGTGAAAGTTCCAATGGGGCGGGACGGGGGGGGGGGGGGGGGGCAGTAATTGCCTTGCCTCCACCGCCACCTCTCTTTGCCATGTTTGCGACGCTTCTGCAACATTTTTACTTAAATTTAATCCAATATGTTGATTTGTTACACGTTTTAACGTGTTATTCATTAAATTGAAATCCAATATCTCTGTCGCAGTGAGAATTATGGGGGCGATTTTCAATTCTACTGCCCCAAAATATCGTAAAAAACTCATATTATATTATGATAAGCACTGAATATCACACTTGATATACGGTAAATCTATAAAATGCCGGACTTGGCAAGGAAATACAGATTATGATGAGTCAGGCGAGTGCTGTCGATTGCTTATGCTTGTAATAATGAAATGAGTCTCATTTTACATAACACTGTCTGAACATCTATAATTTAATCAAGAAATGTTTGGAAAGAGAAACTTGTTTGAATATATCAAATATTAACAATTTTTGTCTCGAGCAATGAAATTCGAAGGTCGGTATAATTAAAGTGATATGTGTGCATTAATGTTATAAATTAACCATTTCCCTGGTGGGCAGGTCGGCCAAGTAAAATGAAATGCATCTCATTCATGTAACATTGTCTGAATAGATATAATTTTGTTAAAGGATAGAGAAGCGTTTTTGTCTATACTCTAGAGCAATATTCGAGATTCGATATAATTTCAGTACTGTGATATATAGCCTATATAGCCTGGGGGATGTTTCACAAAGATCCTAAGTTGATCTTAGCACTAAGATGGTCTTACATATTATGAAAAGCCATTAGTGTGTTGAAACAGATTTGTAAAAGTTATGTTGAAAAGCATACAGTGTTGGTTCGAATCATATATATTTTCTAATTATCAAAGAGATTCATAATCTTCACATAAAATTCATGAAATCTCTTTGATAATTAGAAAATATATATGATTTGAATCAACATGTTATGCATTTCAACATAACTTTTATAAAACTGTTTTCAAGACACTAATGGCTTTCCTTAATATTTAAGACCATTGTGAAACACCCCCATAGGTATAGCAATGTTAGAATGTAACCCTTGCCCTGGTGGCCCGGTCGGGAATGTAACATGGAGACTTATCAAATTTTGCTTGCCCGTAACCAAAAGTGGGTGGCCCAAAACAATGGAAAACATTTTTAAAATCTGAATTTTGGTTGCCCAGTCGGGCAAATGGTTGATGACTTGATGTTATAACAAGATTTGGTGGCCCGAAGCTCATTTTGGTCAGCCAGACGAAGAACAGAAACAAGACAAAACAAAGAGTGCATGTTTTTTTTCGGTTTTCCATGAAGAGTTACAGTCTGTGCCGAAGGCTAAATTTGATTTGTGTTATATGTATTTCTATATTTGATTTTCTTCTTCAGAGGGACAGCCGGGGGGGGGGGGGGGGGGGGGGGGAGTTCACACGGGGATGGGGTATTATGGTGAACATCATTTACTCCCACTTGCTATACAACCCTTTTCGAGAGTCGAGAAACAGTATTCACGATCAAAGCGCTATGATCTCCACGGGAATAGTGCTATATAAATAACCGTTATTATTATTATTATATATTTCGAGATAATTTTTTACATTCATGTTGTTATTTTCTAACTTGATTAACTACACGAGGGAAGGAGGGGGGGGGGGGGGGGGCTGTGAGTAATAAGTTATATGCGGGTTTGGGGTTAATCATGCAGCCCTTTTGCCACAAACCCATAAGTGGCACAACATTGTTCAAGCATGGTTCAAGACCATTCACGATAATCCTATTTTAAGATCATATTTCGAGATCATTTTTAGATTCATGTGGTGTATTTCTTAATTTGATTGACTCCACGACGGGGTGTGTGTGTGTGTGGGGGGGGGGGGGGGGGGGGAGGCAATGAGGGGGTCATACGTTATCAGAGTTGGTTTAATCACAGCCCCTCTACCCCAACAATACCCACAAACCTCACAACTGGCACAACATAATATTATTCAAGCATGGTTCAAGAACATTCTCGATTATCCCATTTCAAGGAAATGCGTCTGCGTGTAAGCTGTACATAGGCCCACAGAGACATATCGTTTTTTTTCTTTTTTTCTCTCTCAAACCATGCTGGTAAACCCAATTAGCAACCTCCTATATCAGTTTCATACGGTGCATTCTATTTGTATGATGTTTTCTTTAAAGGGATAGTTGAGTTCAGGTAAAGAGAGTACAGTTTTAGTCAAACTGAATTTTAGTAACCAAAACATGCACCATTACATTACAAACTAATAATTATAACTCCATCATGCTCAAAAGGAATACAACAATTAAAAACGACAAAGTAAAAAGCCTGTTATCATCAAAAAGAGCTGTTTAAACTAAAGAGGGCGCATTCAAAAAATGCTTTTGTTTAGACCATTTTAAATAACGTAGTGTGCATGTTTAAATACTGATTAGATAGAGAGATAATCAGCAACTATCTAAAAACCTCTTTTGAAAATTTTTGAAAAGAGGAAGCAGTTTAAAACGAATTTCAACGGCTGGTTCAAAATTCTCTAATAAACCTGGGGCCCCAGCTTTATTACAAATTGTTATATTTGGTGATAGGTGGCTGAGGTGTATGGTTGCGGGGGACCGTGTGTGTGTGGGGTTGGGGTTGGGGTGGGGGTGGGGGTTGTCAACTCCCCAGTATGAAATCAACATCATATATATATATACCGTTATTCTTGTTAATATACGTATTGTATTGTTTGCCTTGTCTTTTCTCGTGTTTTTTTTCTTTTGTCTTGTGTCTGTCCTTCTTTCCTCCTGTTTCTTCTGGCTGCCTAGCCTTTGTTCTCTTGTTTATGCCTCTAGTCCTTTCGTGATGTTTTGTCTGTTACCCAGTTGTTACCTATAAGGTTCTTGATAATGTTTATTTTTTAATTAGGTGCTCTCGATTCAAGCTGTGCTTTTAGAGATGTTCACCTCCAATTATATTGTTGCAAATTTTGTTAATGTATGTTATTGAAAATATTTGGAAATAAATGTTATATTGAACTTGAACTTATGGTGTAGGCCTAGAAAAAACAGGTACCGGTAAGGCAATAAAGGCATACTAACCATAAAGGTAGGAACCATGAACTGAAAAAGGAGACATTTAAAAAAAAAATGAAAACAAAGAATCCCATACGGTGTGCCCCCCCCCCCCCCCGACCGTCAATCATGCATGGCGTGGCTGCACTATCTTTGTGCCTTTTTCCAAAAAAGCTTATCCCCCTGGCGCCCCCATCGAGAAAAAAATAACAGTTACGCCAGTGCCGCAGTAGGTGTTCAGGTGCAATGCTTTTAATTGCTGATTGATCAGTTGTATATCGTGAACTACAATCATCGATGTATTTATTTATAAGAATATTCATGTTCAATGATTCTTACCTAGTAGTTAGGTGGAATGTGGATGCAATTGCTGATTGACAAATTTACCTGACGTAATCGTCATTAATTTATTATTTAAAAAAAATAAAAATAAATACATAATATGTTCTATGGTCCTTGTGCTAAGTGTTCAGGTGCAATGAGTGTCATGAGCAGTTACAGGTTATATGCGTCCTTTGCTTTAAAATAGCCGTCTTTGATTGAAATAGGGAGCTTGTATTTTAGACAAGTAAATTGATGATCTAGACAAGAGACTCGTTATAATCTCGATGTGGCATTTGACCAAGATTGATCGTCTTTCTATCTGCATTATTTTATTGCGTTGTATTTCTGTGCGTGCGTTACATATCGATGGTTTGGATTGGTTTGGATCAAGAGCGCCATCTACGGTTAAAGTAAAACATTGTAAAAACGGTACTTTGCGATGTTACCACTTCCGTAATATGCAAAGTCAGTTGAACTCGTACTGTTTCACACAACATGTCAGCCGCCAGTGAGCAGTATTGGCAGAGAACAGCGCTTTAAACATGTATTGTGTTCATTATCAGTGAGACTAGAAGTGACAGGAGTTATGCTGATATCAGTGCCAGTAACTAAGAGAAAATACTAGCATCGGGCTTCCCTACGCTAAAGATATTGTTGCAGTTATTAAGAAAAAGGGCACACTTGGGGCCTATTAGAACCCCATAATAGTTTGGACTCATAAGGTTCAGATTATACACTCTCCCACTTGGCCACGTTGACACTTCGATATATTGTAGTGACGCACTTATTTCCCATGATAATACAAACATTTTGTTTTGTTTGGAATACATTATCATGCATGTACGTGTATGTGTGCTCTAGCTTGCTGCAGCAATTCCTAAACTAAGTTTTCCTCTTCCTCGCTGTTGAATTATGTTTGAAGATTCTGGAGAGAGGGAGCACTGTGAGACCCCCTCCCCCCACCCCCCCCCCCCTGATGCGAATTTGGAGAGAGGGATCACTATGTAACCCCCCCCCCCCCCCCCCTTCCCATTGGGCCTAGGAACTCCAGAAAAGCTTGGCTCTGTA